>CAMXCT020002486.1:87500-98264 GCA_947184155.2 Cladocopium goreaui | reverse complement strand
CACAGCCATCAATGCACACCTTCCCTTCGCCAGGGCCACCACCGCTCCATGTTGCTTCCTGCACCGTGAGCCGTGCAGACCCAGCCTTCGGTCCTCGGTCCTCATCCAACAGATCTGCAGCCTCTTTGGCTAACTCGCCCAGCCCATAGGTGGCCATCTCGATCAGGAGCTGGTCGTATCGAAGATCTGGATCCCTTGCAACACGAGAGGCCGCCCAAGCATATAGGTCGTCCGAAGCCCCTTCCAACCGCTGTAGCACAGAGTTGCTAGCCAACCTCTGTGCCTCCTTCACCAAGCGATGAGCTTCTTTCGGTGCACTCATTCCTTGCTGTCCCGGGTGATCCTTGGCTGGTCGAAAACCTTCTTCCCCCCAATTCTCGGGTGGCCCTTTGACAAGATCCTTCACATCTTCGGCTTCGGTGTAATCGACCTTGAACTCCTCTGGGGGTTCCCAAAACCTGACGACCTTCTCCACAGCTCCTCCGGCCTTTGACCCTGCCTCATTGGCGGCATCTCCCTGTCCTGAATCACCGGCATCCTGTGCTTGGCCTGCTTTGGTCGTCCTCCGTTTGCCATCCTGGATCTTCTCTCCTTTGTCCTTCTCGACCTTGGCCCTCAGATCTTTGACCTTCGCCATGACACTCTCTTTGGTTTCAGCTTTCATCCTCTTGAGCCCTCCTCGTTTGAGGAGTTGCATCTGCACGGCGGGGTCCAGCGCTTCGAAAGGGCCCCTTAGTCCATCATGTGATCTCTGGCATGACTGTGCTTGGCATCCAATATGACAAAGGTTGCCCCAGCAGAGAAGGTTTCCATGTCGATCCAAGGGTGCTCTCTCCTTGGCTCTGGTCACCTCTTCGGCGGTCAGCTTCGGGCCCCATAGACTCTTCAAAGACAGCTTGTCTCCATCAGATCCTCCTGCCGTAGTGTTTGCCGCCGGGGTCTGTGGTCTATCCCTTCTCTGCCCACCTTGCCATGTCAAGTGCCACAACAAACGCTCCTGTCTCCTCTCGATCCTCGGCAACACTTCCTCCTGAAACCAAGAGCCTGGGCGTTGTAGATCAAAGACGCTGGGCATCACCAACCACGCCTGCCCGTCTGGACCTGGCAAAAGTGCATGGAATTTCAACTCAGCGAGGGTCATCGTCTCCCTTCCGACCTCCTTCTTGAGCTTTCTGAGGATGTCCTTGAAATCTTCCATGCATCTCCAATGTAGTTCTTCCCACAGGTCCATCACCACCGTCAACGGCCATTTGTGGGGTGAGCTCAGATGCCACTCTGAAAGCAAGTCCAGTGCATTGGCTCGCACAGCTCGCCATTCCGCTCCATATACCAGGCACCACACATCTGTTTGACGACGAACCCGAGCCACCCACTCGTCGAACCTGGTCGGTAGTGGTGGCCTTTGGTCATTGGTTCCTTTTGCTCCTCGGGCTTCGGATGCAAACTGGTCAAGCTCGGCGTCGGTGTAGCCAATGAAGTCGGAAGCAGACAGAGCATGTCGTTCATGAACTCCCCAAAAGGGCCCTGCCAAACCGATGGCCAGCCGCTGCGTCATCTTCTGACGAAATCCGGCGCTCCTCAGCCTTGTGGCAGCACCGACTTGCGCAGCGATCAGGCCGTTGGCCAACGCTTGACCATGCTCTCCTTCTCCTACCTTGACATCATACTGCCCACAGGCCCTCATCAGGAACACGAGCTCCTCAGATTGCTTTCCAAGGCCCTTCAAAGTTCCAGGTGGTTGTGAGCCTCCTCCTTCAGCCTGATGCCTTACTAGGCTGGCCAATTCTGCTGTCTGGCTTTGCAGCGCTTTTGCAATCTGCTCCACAGGCTCAACCGTCTTTTCACCAGGCTCACCAGCTCCCGCCTTTCTGTCCAGATGGTAGAGCCCGGGGGGGAGAATCTTGATCTCTTGACTCCTCACCTCAGACACTGGCTTCGGGCTAGGCGTTGTTGCCTTCTCCTTCACACCGGTCGGGCTCACTCCAGCGAACGGCCGACTTCCTGGTGGATCAGGTTGAAAGGACTGCGGAATGGGAGGCATAGTGGACCTAACCTCTGCTGCTGCCTGAGGCGATGTCAAAAGGCTCCATTCTGAGTCATGTTTCTCGCTCGGGGTGCTCCCATCCTTGAGTTCCTTGCGCCATTTGCTGAGAAACCGCGTGAGCCCTCTTTGTCCATTGGCCTGCTCAACCTCTGCCTCCTCAATGAGGCGTCTGACAACCTCCTGGTCGGTCATCAGGCGCTCCCTTGCCAATCTCTTCCTCACCTGTTCCTCCTTCACTCCATCTGCCTTGCCTTGTGCAAACCACTCCATGAACGCCTCCAGCAGCTTAGTCTCTGCCTCCGAGCCAGGGGAACTGAGCATCTCGATTCTGGCCAAACTCCTCTGGATACTGGACTTGGGCGTGTGTCCAGGAGATCTCGATACTGCCCTCTTCTTCTGCCTCCGCCCATCAGCGGCCTCTGCAGCCTCTTCCAACAGAGTCCGTGCCTTCGACGACCCATTCTCCTCATCATCCTCGTCATCTGCTTCCTGATCAAAATCTCTGGAGGGCTCACCCTTCGAAGCCCTTGCTCTTGACCTCGAACGGGACCGCTTTTGGGGGCCGTCTTCCTCTGGTTCGGCTCGTTCAGACTGGTGGCTCTTGCACATGCGCACACCAAAGCGGAGCTGAGTACCAACACGATTACACTCAACATTACCACATTTGGAGGGGTATCGTTTCGTAAGGTATGAAGTTGCATGCTTGGGACACAAAAAGACTCCACCTTCTACGTTGTCTTCTACCAGAACTTGGTGAAACGCAGTACCTGCAGCTTTACAACGCGATTCAGCAAGAAACTGCACACCATCAGCAGTCTTCCAAGTGACCCTACTGGCATTACACGACTGTTCTTCCGTCTCGGATTCAGATGCATACTCTCGGATACGGGTCACCACTTCCGACACAGTCTGCTTCCCACGTGGTGCGATCCAGCGCCAGAGACCCTTGGTCGCTTCGACAGCTCCTTGATGGGAATGGGCAACCTGAAACTTCTCCGGGTTGAACTTCCGCACTACTCCATATTCGGCGAAGTGTTCTCCAACCTCTTCACCGCAAACCACATTGCGGCAAAGATGGATCCTGTCGACAGCAGCGATGCGCCTCACCAGTCCAGGTGAACCTCTGATGGTGTCAGCCTCAACAGGCAGGAAAAGCCCATGGGTCCGGATGTTCTGAACGTCGTTGCCTACACTGAAGACGGCAACTTCGTCCCCACGTCTCACCACCACCTGCTTGACAGCATCTCCAGTCCTCTTGAAGCTACGCAACGTCGATGTCTCTGGAACCACTCCCGTTCCAGGGCCGTGGAATTCAACATCTGATGCCTCAGGGGCGCCACCAGCAAAGCGATGCATGTGAAAGATCAGGGTACCCACCAGCCGTAGAACCCGTCTGCAGACCCAAATCACCGCCATGAGGCATGCTACGATGATGGACACCACCGGATAGCAAACCGCCCAGATGTAATGAGCAACAAGGCATGCTAGCAACAGTGCCCCTATTTGTAGGATCCTACGGCAACCAGTCCTAACACCTTGCCAGGCGTTTCCAAAGATCGCCCATCCCATGAACCCAACCAGAGTATCCACAATCAACCATAGATTGAAACCGAATTCCACTCTGGGAACATCAAAACCTTCAGCCCAGCGGTGAGCCTCCGAGAAAGCCTGGTTTCCCAGATCCCGCCACTGCCCGGTCAGGACGGAGAACCCCGCCAATCGATCTTGCAGCCGCTCCCACGTGGAAGATGGTGGAGGGACAGTCGTTGAATTCCCAGAAAACCACCACCCATTGCCGTGATCACAAAGGAAGCCGGCCAAAAGGAAAAAACGCAGCATGAGGCTATGGGGGGCCCCTCACACTGCCACAGTTTGGACTTGAGACAAATCCTACCCAGCATGCACTCACTACCACGAAAGTAACGCTTAACCCTTAAGCTCCAATTTATTTCCCTAATTTATCTCCCTATTTATTTCCCTATTTATTTCCCTAATTTATGCCGCTATTTATTTCCCTATTTATTTCTCTATTTATGTCCCTATTTATTCCCCTATTTATTTCCCTATTTATTTCCCTAATTTATTTCCTTAATTTATTTCTTTACTTATTTCCCTCTGTATTTCCCTATTTATGCCCCCATTTATTTCCCTACTTATTTCCCGATTTATTTCCCAATTTTTTCCCTATTTATTTCCCTAATTTATTTCCCTATTTATTTCTCTATGTATTTCCCTATTTATTTCCCTATTTATGTCCCTATTTATTTCCCTAATTTATGCCGCTATTTATTTCCCTAATTTATTTCCCTAATTTATTTCCCTATTTATTTCCCTAATTTATTTCCCTAATTTATTTCCCGATTTATTTCCCTATTTATTTCCTTATTTATTTCCCTAATCTATTTCCCTAATTTATTTCCCTATTGATTTCCCTATTTATTTCCCTATTTATTTCCCTAATTTATTTCCCTATTTATTTCCCCATTTAATTCCCAAGTTTATTTCCCTATTTCCCTAATCTATTTCCCTAATTTATTTCCCTATTGATTTCCCTATTTATTTCCCTATTTATTTCCCTATTTATTTCCCTATTTATTTCCCCATTTAATTCCCAAGTTTATTTCCCTATTTATTTCCCTACTTATTTCCCTATTTATTTCCCTATTTATTTCCCGATTTTCCCCCCTTTTTATTTCCCTAATTTATTTCCCTAATTTATTTCCCTATTTATTTCCCTATTTATTTCCCTATTTATTTCCCTACTTATTTCCCTATTTTTTTTTCCCTATTTATTTCCTTAATTTATTTCCCTATTTATTTTCCTAATTAGTTCCCTTATTTTTTGCCTCTTTATTTCCCGATTTTTGCCCCAATTTATTTCCCTAATTTACTTCTCTATTTATTTCCCTAATCTATTTCCCTATCTATTTCCCTATTTATTTCCCTATGTATTTCCCAATTTATTTCCCTATTTATTTCCCTATTTATTTCCCTATTTATTTCCCTATTTATTTCCCTATTTATTTCCCTATTTATTTCCCCATTTATTCCCCTATTTATTTCCCCATTTAATTCCCAAGTTTATTTCCCTAATTAATTTCCCTATTTATGTCCCTATTTATTTCCCTATTTATTCCCCTTTTTATTTCCCTATGTATTTCCCTATTTATGTCCCTAATTAGTTCCCTTTTTTTTGCCTCTTTATTTCCCTCATTTATTTCCCTATTTATTTCCCGATTTATTTCCCATTTTATGCCGCTATTTATTTCCCTAATTTATTTCCCTAATTTATTTCTCTATTTATTTCCCTATTTATTTTCCTATTTATTTCCCTAATGTATTGCCTTAATTTATTTCCCTATTTATTTCCCTTTTTATTTCCCTTTCTATTTCCCTATTAATTGCCCTATTTATTTCCCTATTTATTTCCCTATTTATTTCCCTCATTTATTTCCCTATTTATTTCCCTACTTATTTCCCTATTTATTTCCCTATTTATTCCCCTATTTATTTCCCTAGTTATTTCCCTAATTTATTTCCCTATTTATTTCCCTATTTATTTCCCTATTTATTTCCCTAATTTATTTCCCTATTTATTTCCCTAATTAGTTCCCTTTTTTTTGCCTCTTTATTTCCCGATTTTTGCCCCTATTTATTTCCCTAATTTATTGCCCTAATTTATTTCCCTCATCTATTTCCCAATTTATTTCCCTATTTATTTCCCTATTTATTTCCCTATTTATTTCCCTAAATTATTTCCCTAATTTATTTCCCTATTTATTTCCCTAATTAGTTCCTTTATTTTTTGCCTCTTTATTTCCCGATTTTTGCCCCAATTTATTTCTCTATGTATTTCCCTATTTATTTCCCTATTTATTTCCCTATTTATTTCCCTATTTATTTCCCTATTTATTTCCCTATTTATTTCCCTATTTATTTCCCCATTTATTCCCCTATTTATTTCCCCATTTAATTCCCAAGTTTATTTCCCTAATTAATTTCCCTATTTATGTCCCTATTTATTTCCCTATTTATTTCCCTATTTATTTCCCTAATTTATTTCCCAATTTATTTCCCTATTTATTTCCCTACTTATGCCCCTATTTATTTCCCTACTTATTTCCCTATTTATTTCCCTATTTTTTCCCTAATTTATTTCCCTATTTATTTCCCTAATTAGTTCCCTTTTTTTTGCCTCTTTATTTCCCTCATTTATTTCCCTATTTATTTCCCTATTTATTTCCCTATTTATTTCCCTAAATTATTTCCCTATTTATTGCCCTATTTATTTCCCTAATTTATTCCCTCATTTATTTCCCTATTTATTTCCCTATTTATTTCCCGATTTTTGCCCCTATTTATTTCCCTATTTATTTCCCTATTTATTTCCCTATTTATTTCCCTATTTATTTCCCTATTTATGTCCCTATTTATTTCCCTATTTATTTCCCTAGTTATTTCCCTATTTATTTCCCTCTTTATTTCCCGATTTCTTTCCCGATCAATTTCCCGATCTATTTCGTGATTCATTTCCCCATTTAGTTCCCTTTGGTTTTTCCCTAGTTACTTCTCGATTTATCTTCCTATTTTTTATTTCCCTATTCATTTCCTGAGTTATTTCCCTATTTATTTCCTTCCCTACTCATTTCCCCATTTATGTCCCGATTTATTTCCCTATTTATTTCCCGATTTATTTCGCTATTGATTTCAATGTTTATTTCCCGATTTATTTCCCGATATATGGCCCTATTATATTTCCCCTATATATGTGTTCCCTTTTATTTCCCTCTTTTTCTCCATTTACTCCCTTATTTAAATGTTTCCATATTTGTTTCTCTATTTTCCAATATATATGTCCCTATTTGTTTCCCGATTTATTTCCCTATTTATTTCCCAAATTATTTCCCTATTCATTTCGATATCAGTGTCTCTTTTTGTTTTCCTATGTGTTTCCATATTTTTCCTTATTTACTTCCCTATTTATTTCCCCATTGATGTCCCTATTTGATTTTCTATTGATTTTCCTTTGTCGCTATTTATTTCCCTATTTTTGTTTCCCTGACGAATGTGATTCTGGACTGTCTGTAGGAGACGGGGAAGGAATTTTCGTTGCAAAATGTCGGGAACTGTTGGACAAGATTCCAAACTCTGATTATTTACATGCCATGTGAGCTGATCCAATCATCTCTTTCATGCTTTAAAAATCGGATAGGATAGAATAAATCTATATAAATCTCCTATCTGGATCTGCGCCCCTCACAAATCAAAAAAGCATGGGTTTGTTGGATCATGTTGCAATATCATCAAAAATTCTGTCAGCGAAATCCGAAAGTGGCTCACTGTTCACCAACTCCATACCGCGCTGTGCTACGTGCCTCCTCTTTCCACTCGCTGTAGCGACGCCTCTCGTACTCATCAAGAGCCTGACACAAACGCATCACTGGATTTGCTCGAACGGAACATGGCGATTGTTCAAACAAACAAATCACAAGCCCAAAAAGTGGTGCGTTCACGTGTTTTTCCCATTAATTGACAACGATTCGAAATCATCACTGATTTCTACCGCGCCAGGTTTTGGCACCTCCAGCGTCTGGTCGTGAATTCGACAAAGTTCCTTGGTCATGGAGAATAACGGCTGAACTGGACGTAAAATTTGGGAACATTGGCTGGGAAAGTGGTGAACATAACTCTGACTGACAACAATTGAAACCGATGGCTTTAGTGCAAAATATGTAAGCCCTGAAAGAATGAAACATTGATCCATGCACGGAAACGTGTTGGTTAGCTCAGCAACATGTTTCGGTTGGAGGCAAACAACTGTCTTTTCCAAGATGCGAAAAATGATATTGTGTTGCCTGTGTTGCATGTTGATGTCGCAAAGCAAGAATAAGAAATCACCCGCAATCGGCTGAGTATGGACATTATCATGATCTATCATGTAAGAATCCCAGTCTATCAGTCAGCTTTAATCTAACATTGAGACCATGAAGAGTTCACTACGACTTCAAAGTCAGCATGGAAACCCAGCAGAAACCCCGAGGGCCCGAGCGCGAAAGCTTTCGGGCACTTCTTTCATCAACTCGTTGTAGGCCAGGATCTTTGGCATGGGCTCCTGGGAGCCGAAGCGCGGAATCTTGCAAGGAAAAAAGATCAAAAGTGTGAAATAGACAAAATTTCTGAAATTCTCAAAAATCTTTCAGAAATATTCATTATAAACATATTTTAAGATTGGAATACTTGTCATGCGTGTCTTTCTTCATTGTGCACACTATGCGCATCAAAAGAACTCCCAACCGCAGCAGGGTCCTGCAACCGCGTTCGTAAGCTGCGCGCCCATGACAGCGCGCCCGCCACAGGAGGCAGGTTGGAGAAGATGGGTGCATCTGTCGGGACGGCAATCGGATGAAGCAACAAAAGCGTTGGGACACGTTGGGACAATATGATCAGCTACAAAGGGAGCTCAAACCAAATGAAAACATCCACCAAAATCAAATGAGGCTGAAAAGTGCTGAGCAGAAAAATGAGGATTGAAACCAAAAAATATTTGAACCCAAGTGGTGAATCAATCTCAGCTCATGTTGGTCAAGGGGGAATCGAAAAGTCTCAAGAAATCAAAGCATCTAACGCTGGCGTTCGCAGAAAAAAATCAATCGCTCAAATTTTGGTACCGGAAACTTGTACGGTCTCTGTAGTCGGCTCTGCCTGTTTCGCAGGTGTCAACCTTCTCCTGATTGGAGCTAAAATTGGCCTCAGAATCATTTTTTGACGCATTCAGGTTACTAGTCAAGTCGCCAAGCCTCACTATCCCGCCTCTTGAGAAGATGCCGTAAGCTTCCAAATCATATCTAAAGTTAACACAGAAACTCCTCAGATATGTCAAGGATATTGTCCTCTGTCTGAAAATGGCACATTCCTCGTTAAAATTCTCACTGGGGAATGTGAATTTGTGACCCCAAAACCAAACAAATGACCCATAACAAAACTATCGACCCATCATGACCCATCCCAGGCGCATGGATCTCATCCACATCCTGTCGATACTGCGCGATAAGCACCTCGGGGCGGACCAGGCTTGACTGGGCGTGACTGGGGACAGATTGGCAGTCAAACAGAGTCAAATTTGAGACCCACATGCTCAAGCATAGTCAAATTCCAGTCCAGGAGCTGATTAACTTTGAGATGCACATGTTCAGTATGAACTGAATGCAAGCCATACGTTTTTCAACAAATGCAAAAGCGAATCTTGTCGTGCAAATCCCTATCATCTGAAATCCAAAATACGGGTCACATTTTGCATCATTCTATGCCCATCTTTGTCCGTCCCCTGTGGGCCCCCCATGTTCCAACGGTGTCGGCGCCTTCTGTCGACTGACCAACTCCGCTTGGATCACGGGTCGTTCCAGGAGACCCTGTGGAACGGACACAGTCGTTCTGCTGTAACAAAGAACGAGTCGGTCTTTAGCGTATGTCTTTAGCGTCTTATGTCATTTCGAAGGGTCCCAAAGGTCCGGGTCGGCGTTTGAAATTCACAGCGGTGTTTCAAGGGCCATTCAGGATCTTTAGGATTCGGACCGGGAAATACCGGGAAGCCAGGATGCCACTGGGTGAATCGAGGATTGATGCAACTTTGTCATGCCTCAAAATTGTCACCCAATTTGACCCATCTTTGGCCACATCTATCAGAACGCAATAAACATGCTCAAACCATGGAAGCAATAGTGCCCATTCACCAATGCACCCAAATCCAGACCAAAAAAGACGTTTACACTGACAAACATTGACGTTCACGCGGCAATCAGCCGATGATAATAAGAGTTTGTGTTCGTTACTATGAAGTTCCATACTATGCTTTGTATTTGCTGGGTTGGTCATATGGTGAATATTGAATTCTATCCCAAGCCTTTCAGTCTCCTTCCACCATTTGTTCATTTTTTTTACAGCAATATGTCTTAATATGGTTCAATCTGTTTTCATATCATGATGTGTTTTCATACAATCATAATGTTTAATGTGTTTCATGAGTTAATCCCATTTCGAGGTGATTAAACTCCATGAAAATCTCCATGTTCCTTGGCCAAAAACCGTCAGAACGGTGCCTCAAAGGCGTCCAACAGCTTGGCACGGCCGTGCAAAGTGTCCTGGTCGTTGAAGGCCGCCGCCAGGACGCTGCCCAAACGCCGGTCCAAATCACCTTGGCGAGATGGGATGGGATGGCTGGGATGGGGAAAGAGTGGCAACTTTAATGGTTTTATAACATGATGTGCATAATGTGGTTAACTAATGTTAACGAAATATGATATATGGTTTTTTTCAGTACATCATTATTAATGATAAAAAAGGACGGAAATATAGTCACCCAGGACTTCATGTTTGAGCCTTAACTTCTACCGGAAGAACCCCTGGTCACACTCCGTTTGGGGAATTAAGCAAACATTAAAGAACAGACGACATCAAAATATGTTGGCCTCTCTTCAAACTTGTGACTCTTGACAAACGATGCAAACAAAAAATACACCAACCACGACAACAATCCCCTAATCCCATCAAAAAACAACACCTCACTTTCGCATCATTTGTTTCCAGAAAGCACCAAGGGTGAAACATTAAGCACCATCAAGTCACAAGAAGCAACATACAAACAAGCACACGCTGAAACCCCCATGATCACATTTTGGAGGGATACCCAACAATGTAACAAAATGTCATTTTGGTCAAACATA
>CAMXCT020002486.1:0-82500 GCA_947184155.2 Cladocopium goreaui | reverse complement strand
ATGTTACACCGAGTTACACCAAGTTACACCGAGTTACACCGAGTTACACCGAGTTACACCAGAATCTCCAAAGTTTTCCAGCTCAATCCCCTCTTCTGTAGGTCAAAGATCTTTTTACATGTTTTACTGTAATTCTGCAAATGTTAAAATTCAAGCAGACCCATACTTTTCTATGCCACTTTTCCATACTTTTCTGCCTTTCCAAGCAATAAATCTCTTTCAGCATGTCAATCCCAGAATCCAACGCTGCGGCGACGTGGCCATGTCTCGCGCGGCCTGTGCAATGAGACTGTTGCACACCTGCCGCACAATCACCGCTAAACGCGCCAAGGAGTTGTAGTACTTGGAATGCCTGGGAGCATTTGGCAGCTCAGCAGGTCAGGTCATCATAGGTCACCGTTTTCAACTACCGCCTTTTAAGGTTTGTGGCATTGTGCTGTATGGTCACCACTACCCCACCTGGTTCAAACATGTTCAAACTGCTTGAACCGTCGTTCACAATTGACCCTGGTTGACCCTGGTTGACCCTGGTTGACCCTGGTTGACCCTGGTTGACCCTGGTTGATCACTTTGCCACGGAATTTGAAACTCGAAATCTTGTCTTCAGCAACGTCGCCTCCAAATCAACAAGAGCATGTGGAAAATGTCTTCAAAGACCTCCTCCAAGGCCTGAAAATTCAGCCGATACTGCCAGGTCCAAAAATGGTGCCCTGTGTTGATCTCGTTTTGATCATTATTTCAGCGTTTAAACATGTTGAAACATGTTGAAACATATTGAAAATTGTTATGCTATGAGTTGGTCGGGCCTCGAAATCGATGGACTCGGAGAGGAGGCTGTTCACGTAGGGCTCCAAGGTTTTCAGGAACCGCACATTCTCGTTGGCCTCCTCTCGGTTATCCTGGCAAAGGCATGTAAAAAAGAGATTTCAACATATTTCAACATATTTCAACATATTTCAACACCTTCCTTTCCCCCAACTATATATATTATATAACTTTTCAAGAATCAGAATCAGTTGTTTTTGCATGTTTTTGCATGTTTTTGCATGTTTTTGCATGTTTTAGTCGTTCACTTTCCATCATCCCAGGCCCAGTGCCCCGCTCAATTCCCTCGTTTCTTGGCCTCCACTTCCTTCTGCAGCCGCGCGAAGGGCGATACGTAGGTGCTCTTGCTGGCTTCCAAGAAGCGGAGCACCTCACAGATCGCCGTCGGATCCAGCTGGAGATGATGTTTTCATAGGTTTTCATAGGTTTTCCATGACTATGGCGATGTTGTGTTTCGGCTATGAGAGAAAAGTGAACACCCATCGCCATAGTTTTGGAATGTTTTAGGTAAACCCCCCAAATTGTAGAATTGGGTAGTCTTGATAGTTGGGTTGTCACCTTAGTCTGTGTAGCTGTTCACCTTTTGGCAAACAACCCTCGCAACACAAAATCACCATTTTCAGTATGAAGATCATCGATGAATTGTGACTCGACTCTTCAGAGATTGTGCTTTGCCAGGATAGATTTCCAAAAGGCTTGCCAAAAGGTAATCCTTCTCGAACATCTGCAGCTTCATCTGAGCTGGGCACTCGTTTGACGCCCTCCATTTGCAGCTGATTCTGAATGGAATTCAAATTATTTGCCTCAGATTCAATTCGTTTGCTTCAAGTCACTGAGTCTTCCACAGGAGCAAAATCAGATCAAATATGTCAAAGAAGCTCCAGTTTGCTCAGACATGAAGTCTGGCAGACCCAGCATTCTTCGCAATTTGACTTTGCTTGGGGTCAAATCGCTGCTTTCCTGAGGCGTTGACCCGATTCTGCCAAAATCTCAGCTCGGCGTCGGGTTGAGGACCCCCCTCTCTGAAAACATGTTCGGGTTCCTGCAGATGATGCAGATGATGCAGATGTGCAAATGATGCAAAGGTTTGCAACTCTTTGCAACCACACTCGAAGATATTCGAAGCACATTCACCCAGTGGTTCCTCACGGTTCCTCACCTTGCTCACCTTGTGACCTGCGGAGTTCCAAAGCTCCAGGGAAATCCACCCGAGCCATACCATGTGGAGTTGCTCCTGCTTCAGCACGTAGCGCACCTGCTTGGTCCAGGTGATCACCTCGTTACGGGTCGACCCAAAGCCGAAAGCGGGTCGGGGTCGGGAAATCCAGTGGAAATCCATTGGAAATCCATTCAGATGTGGATGGGATGGAGAAATATGGAGACATATGGAGAAATATGGTGGGATATGGTGGGATTGGATTTAGCTGTTTCAAACCATTGGATCAACCTCTTTGAGGTATTGCTTGTCGAACTATGGCACACAGCGAACTTCACAAAATCTCTATCAGAATGAAGCCAGAGGAACACGACATAGAACTTCCGAGTCGAAATTATATATGTATATATATATATAATTATATATATAAATAAGTAAATAAATAAATAAATATATATATATATATATCAGTCAATATAATTCAGTATACATAGCTCCAGCAGCAACTGTTGGCTGCAAAATTCCATCTCCAAGGGGCTGCCCCTTCCAACACGTGGACTCGGTCCTGGCTTGACACAGAGGTGGGGATCGATTTAGAGTGGAGACTTTACAGCCATCCTCATCCGGCGCGGATGGCTGAAGTGACGACGAGGGATGTGACTTGGAAAATACTATTTGAAACTTCCTGGTGATCTAACACTTATGATCTCCAGTCCTTGCTGATGGCGCTGGACGAAGCTTTGCCTTGGTGTATTAGCTTCACTGAAGCGCCGATGAAACACCCAGCAACAACCAAACACCCATTTTTGGGCGCCCGATATTCACCAATCTGCACATGAATGGGATTAACCTAATATATTCCATAAATTTAACCAAGTTACTAAGCTTGCCATGTTAGATTGGGGTGACCCTGCCTCCGATTAATGAATCTATTTGCGTAACCAGGAGTGGATGATAGTGGATGCTTCGTTTGACAGTGCCAGATAGTGCCAGCACAACAAACACAAGAAAGAAAAGGCTGGCCCCCACAACAAATTTCTTGGAAAGCTGGGAAAAAACACCTGGTCACTAAAAAAATCCGTGGGTGCCATCCAAATCAACGACTCCGCGAAGGGACTGAGGCCCCAGCTTTGGCTGGAGTCCTGGCGGTTTCACAAAAAGTGAAAGATCCAAACTGGGAAAGAAGAAAAGTCATGGGATCATACCACAGCAGCATGAAAGTATGGGTCAAAGATGGTCAAAGAAATACGGCCGGGTTCAAAGATTCTCCTTTTTGGGGGACCGAATGAATAACTTGACCCATACCCAGATGCCAAGTGCGATTATAGATCCTTGGGTTGATAAAACCATTACATGCAAATATATCCATACATCAGAGTCAACTCGATACATCAACCCTACGTATCAAATATATTCAAATATATTCAAATATCATGTTCGATCAGTTAAGTTAAGTCTACTCCAAAAATTCAACACATTTCTACCATTTTCCACCATTTTCCACCCATCGTTGTATCTCTTTGTATCCATAGCGCCTGTGATCCTGTGGCTTCCCTTGGCGGCAAAGGTAGGAGAGTCTGGCCCTTCATCAGACCGACGGTCACGTGAAGCGTCGCCAGAAAGCCTAGGTGTCGTGGTGATGAGTGATGGTTGACTGAGGGGTTTGGGGCTGAAGTTTGGGGATGATTTCCAAAATCACACGGATGGGAAAGATTTGTGGTATACTTTAGATCATCAATTCCAAAAGGGCAAGGCTTCTTGCTTGATTGCTCCGGTTGCTTATACTGCTGCAAAATGAATTCGTGAATTGGACGGCACGAATGGGTCAGAGCCTTCGGGGAGCACGGGGGATGCTCCAAAGTACGTAGCGTTAAACCGTGGTAGTCCATCAATTGGGGTCAAAAACTTTGAGCCATACCCATTTTGCAGCAATTTTAGTGGGAACATGGCATTCCAAGCCATGGGATTTTGTGCGTTGATAATGTTGGCCCATGTTGGCCCACACCCATCTGAAATGACCACACCCTGCCGAGCAACTGTGAAACTTATCGATGAGATCACGCGAAATGAGGTCCGACCAACCCCGCTGGTTCGCAGGGTTCATCAGCACGGACAAATAAACAGAGTGACAGTAGCTGTTGATCAAATCCATGATCCCCTGGCACGCAGAAATCGGTCAAACATGATTGAATCGTAATGTAGGAAAACTGGTTGGGGCTGCAGAGTTCAACCTTCAACCTTACTTTATCAAGGTAGGAAGCTTGAACAATTGATCTGCTGTTCCTACTATTTGGTCCTTGGTGGATCTTGAAACATGATAAGTTTGATATTGTGACATGTTCATTTTATTGGCTCGAAACACCCAATTTTTGTTCGAACAAAATAACGCATGAGTTGCTCCACTCAACCCCAGTTGGCTTGTAACATGGGGCATGCCCAAAACTACAATATCTAAATCAGGACAAATTACAAAAAATGATGATGAATTTCCAAAAAAACGAAAAAATGATGATGAATCTGATGAACCATGGTTTGTTTCATGGGGTTTCGGGTTTTCGACAAAGCCATGTCTGGAAGAGCCTTAGCTAGCTCGATAAAGACCACGGGCCGCTGTGCCAGACCTGGCACAGAAAGCTGGACCCAGGAATCACCACGAAAAGCCACGCAAAATGGATGGGATTTACTTGATTTGACCAGAAAAAATGGTGATTTGACCAGAAAACAAGATGCAGCCCACGAACCCGAATGCTCACACGTATGTTAATGGTACAGACGTCAAAACACATGGATATGCAATCACGCAGAACACTTTTCTGCAATAGTTTATTTGAACAGTTTGGAACATATTTCCCCTGCTACCAGTCTCAAGTGTGGAGTGTGGAGTGTAGCGTGTGGAGTGTAAAGTGTAGAGTGTGGAGCGTAAAGTGTGGAGTGTGGAGTGTAAAGTGTAGAGTGTGGAGTGTGGGGTGGAAAGTGTAGAGTGTGGAGTGTGGAGTGTAAAGTGAGGAGTGCGGAGTGTAAAGTGTGGGGTGTGGAGTGTAGAGTGTAAAGTGTAAAGTGTAGAGTGTCGAGTGTGGAGTGTGGAGTGAGGAGTGTAAAGTGTAAAGTGTCGAGTGTGGAGTGTGGAGTGAGGAGTGTAAAGTTCAAAGTGTGGAGTGTGGAGTGTAAAGTGTAGAGTGTGGAGTGAGGAGTGTAAAGTGTAAAGTGTGGAGTGTGGAGTGTAGAGTGTGGAGTGTAAAGTGTGGAGTGTGGAGTGCGGAGTGTAAAGTGTAGAGTGTGGAGTGTAGAGTGTAAAGTGTAGAATGTAAAGTGTAGAGTGTAAAGTGTAAAGTGTGGAGTGTAAAGTGTAGAGTGTGGAGTGTGAAGTCAGGAGTCTAAAGTGTAAAGTGTGGAGTGTAAAGTGTAGAGTGTGGAGTGTGAAGTCAGGAGTCTAAAGTGTAAAGTGTGGAGTGTGGAATGTGGAGTGTAAAGTGTGGGGTGTGGAGTGTGGAGTGGAAAGTGTAAAGTGTAAAGTCTGGAGTGTAAAATGTCAAGTGTGGAGTGTGGAGTGTAAAGTGAGGAGTGCGGAGTGTAAAGTGTGGGGTGTGGAGTGTAAAGTGTAAAGTGTAGAGTGTCGAGTGCGGAGTGTGGAGTGAGGAGTGTAAAGTGTAGAGTGTAAAGTGTAGAGTGAGGAGTGTGGAGAGTAAAGTGAGGAGTGTGGAGTGTAAAGTGAGGAGTGTGGAGTGTAAAGTGTGGAGTGAGGAGTGTAAAGTGTAAAGTGTAAAGTTCTGAGTGTAAAATGTCAAGTGTGGAGTGTGGAGTGTAAAGTGAGGAGTGCGGAGTGTAAAGTGTGGGGTGTGGAGTGTAGAGTGTAAAGTGTAGAGTGTCGAGTGTGGAGTGTGGAGTGAGGAGTGTGAAGTGTAGAGTGTAAAGTGTAGAGTGAGGAGTGTGGAGAGTAAAGTGTGGAGTGTGGAGTGTAGAGTCTCGAGTGAGGAGTGAGGAGTGTAAAGTGTGGAGTGTAAAGTGTAGAGTGTGGAGTGTGAAGTCAGGAGTCTAAAGTGTAAAGTGTGGAGTGTGGAATGTGGAGTGTAAAGTGTGGGGTGTGGGGTGTGGAGTGTGGAGTGGAAAGTGTAGAGTGTGGAGTGCGGAGTGTAAAGTGAGAAGTGTGGAGTGTGGAGTGTAAAGTGAGGAGTGTGGAGTGTAAAGTGAGGAGTGTGGAGTGTAAAGTGTGGAGTGAGGAGTGTAAAGTGTAAAGTGTAAAGTCTGCAGTGTAAAATGTCAAGTGTGGAGTGTAGAGTGTAAAGTGTAGAGTGTAAAGTGTAGAGTGAGGAGTGTGGAGAGTAAAGTGTGGAGTGTGGAGCGTAAAGTCTCGAGTGAGGAGTGAGGAGTGTAAAGTGCAAAGTGTAAAGTGTGGAGTATAAAGTGTGTGGAGTGTGGAGTCTAAAGTGTAAATTGTGGAGTGTGGAGTGTAAAGTGTAGAGTGTGGAGTGCGGAGCTTCACCCATAGACACGGCGACGCCACAGGAAAACCAGAGACTCGAGACAAGACACCTGGAAGCAGCAAAACAAGCATTTCGTGCGAGACTTCCTCCAATTTTCACAGTTGGTAACCTTCGAAGAGGAGAGGTTTTCCAGCTTCCCTCATAGACACGGCGACACCACAGGAAAACCAGAGACTCGAGACAAGACACGTGGATGCAGAAAAACCAGCCTTCGTACGAGACTTCCTCCAATTTTGACATTTTCGACACGTTATCAAGCAGCTTGGAATGTCACAAAGTGCCACGCCCGCCACGCAAAACGACATGACAACCTGCTTGGAAACCTTCGAAAAGGAGAGGTTTTGCTGCTTCCCCTATAGACACGGCGAAGCCACGGGAAAACCAGAGACTCGAGACGAGACACGTGCAAGCACCAAAACGAGCATTTCGTGCGAGACCTCATCCAATTTTCACACTTTGTAGCTTCAAAATCGACGTTTTCCTACGAGTTTTCGTAGGAACCTCTAAAATTCGCAACTTCAAAATCGATGTTTCGTGCGAGGCTTCCGTCAATTTTCAGCACATGTCACAAAATGCCACGCCTGCCACGGAATTTGCACCTTGTCGCCACTTGACGCAGCCATGCCAATGCGATTTGCAAAAAACACGCCACACCACACGTCTAAAGCGCTGCGCCTGCCACGCAAAATGACGATGGGCACGTCCAAAGTGCTGCGCCTGCCACGCAAACTGCCACGCATCTTCGGAAAACGTCGCTAAAGTATTGCGCCTGCCACACAAAACGACTTTCGACACGTTACAAAACACGTCTGAATTTTGTCACAAAGTGCCACGCCTACCACGCGAAACGAAGCAACGAAACGTTGGAAACATCCAAAAACGACCCCTCCTGCAGAACTTACCATAGGCACGGCCATACGGGGATCGCACGAACGGTTGCGAACGGTTGCTGACGCGAACGCAACGTCGAGCGAACACACCCTCAACCCCCAGACCCCCAGAGTGAAACGGGAACCCTTGCTACGCATTCGGGAAAAATTGGAACCTAACGGGCAAACATCAACCATTTACCGATAATATGTTGTGACTTTGTCTCGAAACGATGTTCAGGCAGCAACTTCAGAGAGCAGCCACTTCAGAGAAATTATCGTGAAATGAAAACTACTTGTTCCTGAAGTGGTCTCAGACACCCAGGCCTATGTCTATCTCCACCTCGTGCTTGGATCGCACCAAGGCCAACACCTGCTCATCAAAAGGCTAGATGGAAAATGATGAAAGTATAATATATGTATATATATATATGAAAGTGAGATAAAATGACCAATGAAAGTGTTTGATCTATGTTGTTGTCAAACTCAAACTACTGATTTCTGTCTGTCAAACCAAAAACCTAACCAGGTGATGACTGGTTTCTGACACCTTTCATCACTTCCCATGTTTGATGAACTTAAGCCAGTCAACCCTGATTTTGTCACTCAAATCTGGGATGGCAAGCGACATTACACCACATCCACCAGAATCCCACCTTCTTTTTCATTTGAGCCGCCTCAGATCTCAGACAATTTGGACATATTTTTCTCATGTTCTTACAGCCAATGGGAAATTGTTCCAAGGCTCGGGCCGTCGGCAAGTCACTGGAAGCGCTACAACTCTCACCATTTGGTGACCTCGAGGCGGAAAGATCGAAAGATATCGAAAGATCGGGATGAAGGGGATGAAGGGCATGGGTGAACCTGGAACTGTCCATGTGAAGTTTCACCCATTTATCTGTCCACAAATCTGTCCGAATACTTCCACAATTCATCATAATTCAATGTCTCAAATTTCCTTGACTAGACCTTGGGGATTGACCTTTCAGTCACATTTTCCAGTATGTTATGGCCTTATGGCCATTTCATCCCACTACCCGCCCCCCGGCAAACAAAGCCATTCAATCCCATCTTCCAGCAGAAACACCAAACTTTCTGAGTTTCCAAGCAAGTGAAAGAAGACGGCGGGAACTTCCACCTGGGGTAAGAAAATGGCGCGACAAGACATCTCTGAAAACCTAACTGTCCTTGAATAAAATTTACATATAATGGCAGTGTTCATGATGATTTGACCATCAATGGTGGACAAAAATGGTGATGTGGATTACTTGATCCATTTTTGACTATGTTTGATGGTTGAGTTGTTAGACATAAAACTACATGGTAAGCGGCTGATAAAACGCCGTTTTCCCAACTGTTGCAAGTTCACTTTCCTTGCGTTTTCTCAGGACTTTCTGCGTTTGTCCATTTCTTGGACCCTTTCAAATCCTGCGACAAACTACTTTGTTTTATCAATGTTGTATCTGTAACTGTGTATCTCTTTCTATCACAAGCGTTGCAGGACGTGAGATGAATTTTGATAGACTTCGTAAGGACTAGAGCCAGGTGTCCAAATTCTGTACAACCATTGTTTTATCAAAGTATCGATTTCTGGGTGCATCTTGGATCCTAAGTTCCCTTTGATTTTGCAAGGGAAAGTTGATCCAATTAATTTAAAGAAACATGGGACATAGTCAAGCAAAAGCGTAACATCAAGAGCGTGTTAGAAGTTACTTGAAGAAGAGCAGAGCGTAACGTCAAGAGCGTGTGAGAAGTTACTTGAAGAAGTGCAGAGCGCAACATCAAGAGCGTGTTTGAAGTTACTTGAATAAGTGCAGGGCGTAACATCAAGAGCGTGTTTGAAGTTACTTGAAGAAGTGCAGAGCGTAACATCAAGAGCGTGTTTGAAGTTACTTGAAGAAGTGCAAAGCGTAACATCAAGAGAAGTTACTTGAAGAAGTGCAGCGCGCAACGTCAAGAGCGTGTTAGAAGTTACTTGAAGAAGTGCAGAGCGTAACGTCAAGAGCGTGTTTGAAGTTACTTGAAGAAGTGCAGAGCGCAACATCAAGAGCGTGTTTGAAGTTACTTGAATAAGTGCAGGGCGTAACATCAAGAGCGTGTGAGAAGTTACTTGAAGAAGTGCGGAGCGTAACATCAAGAGCGTGTTTGAAGTTACTTGAAGAAGAGCAGAGCGTAACGTCAAGAGCGTGTGAGAAGTTACTTGAAGAAGTGCAGAGCGCAACATCAAGAGCGTGTTTGAAGTTACTTGAAAATGTGCAGGGCGTAACGTCAAGAGCGTGTTTGAAGTTACTTGAAGAAGTGCAGAGCGTAACATCAAGAGCGTGTGAGAAGTTACTTGAAGAAGTGCAGCGCGCAACGTCAAGAGCGTGTTAGAAGTTACTTGAAGAAGTGCAAAGCGTAACATTAAGAGCGTGTTAGAAGTTACTTGAAGAAGTGCAGCGCGCAACGCCAAGAGCGCGTTAGAAGTTACTTGCACATGACGTTAATACCCCACCCCACCCCACCCCATCGACAGAGCAAGAACGCGTGAGAAAAGTAGGCGAGACAGAAAAACGCACAAAAGCTGGCGGCGTTCTATCAGCCGCCTGCCAACTACATAACTTCCAAATCCGGTTCATTTTGAGATACCATTGGGACGGCCTCATGGAGGAAGGTCTGCAGTGTGGTGCGGCTCGGAGCGTCATCCCCGAAGAGCTGCAAGAAGCGTTCCTGGCGGAGCCAGAAGATACGAAAGATATTGGGGATGGCCTGGGATCGGAGAGGGTACCTGTAGGATACCTCTAGGATACCTGTAGGGTACCTGTAGGGTACCTGTAGGGTATGATAGGGTATGTGATATTTCAACTTATTTCAACCAACAAGCCATGGCTTAAACATGATTCAAACAACAACATTCGGGGCTCCCACCAATCAGACTAGATTTTTCACATGTTTTTTACCACCCAAAGGTCTTCCGTAGAACTTCCGTGCCTGCTTCTCTTTGCGCACGGCAAAGATGGTGCTGACCCTGACAGAGAAGTGTGATGGAATGCGATGGCGGAATCTAGCGGATGACAGAATCCAGCTGCCAGCATTTGTATAAGCAGCTACAGAAGCAGCCATATGTTATCCCGTTATCCCACATAGACTCAAATGCAACATAGATCATATCAACATAACAGAGTCAGTGGGATGTTTTGGCTATATTAGATAATATCTTGAGGATATGGCCAACCTCTGTTCTCGGGGCCGATCCATTCAGATTCCCATTAGAAGAGGTGAGGGTGTCGAGCCTTCTGAGCACCCATAACGTCCGCTCATCTGCCTGGGGCGAACGTAGGTGAAAACAATGGGATGGTGTGAACTGGGGTACCCCCAATATTGATCATTCATATTTGGCGACATATTACGACGTTCATTCATTTCACATCATTTCACCCAGTCAAAGCATACATTGCAAATCCTCCAATTTTGGACACGGGTATGATGAAATCAGGCGCACCCTCTGGGGTCAACCACTGATTTCCAGCCGAAAGGTACATGTTATGTGACGGCCGGGTATGAAATAGGCTCCAAAAAATTGCAAGTTTGAAAGGCCGGGTATGCATTGGGTATGCATTGGGTATGCTCTTTCATCATCTTAGCATCTTTTATTGGCAAACTGCAAGACAGGTTCAAAACATTGATGCAAATCCAAGGGGCTCTCTCACCCATGGGGGCTGGCGTTCAGAACGCCATGGCATGCATTCATATACCTCTCCAAAGCGTTTGTCCTTGACCAGTTCAACTGGGTATGAAACTATGTCTTGTTTATGTCGGCTCTTCATTACTTGCTGGTTGCTTTTTTCTGGTTTCTGTTTGCTTTACTGCATTGCATGTTGCGTATACTTGCACTCTCTTCAAGTCATGTTTTTATTTGTGTTCTGTTCGTTCTGTTCCTGTTCCGCAATGCTACCATCTCTGTGAGCTCTCCTGGCACAGTATCCTGTTGAGCACCAGAGCCATGCCTCTTGCCATGTCATGCGAAGGACATGTTGCGGTTCGGCTTGCCATGAAAAACAGCGCCTTTCCCTCAGCTGTGGAACCAACACCACATAAAGCGGACAAAGGAGTGTGGCGTGAATCTACAGTCAACTATTTGCTCACCGGTTCTGCGAACATTCTACATGTCACATGAATAAGACCTAAGTCTTGTTGGGTACTCGGGGATGAGTTCCTGCTGAGTTTATAATTATTGTAAGTCTTGTCATGTCTCATCCTGCAAACCTATGGAATCCCATGGCATCCATCCCCCATCCTCAACGATCCAATGCTCATCCAATTCCCATCCAATTCGGGGTCCAAGATGCAGGACGCACCTGTTCCACCGCCGCCTCCTTCTCTGCCTCGGTCTTCTTCTTCAAACGATCCAAACGATCCGCATGCTTGGCCTCGCCACCGGGATGGGCTGGGAGTTCCTGAGGTCCGGTGGAAAATCATGGTAAGGATCCTGAAGATTTCCAGAAGATTTCATGATAGTGTGCGAAAAGATTGGGAGCACTATGTAAACGACGGTTTTTCTATCAGAATAAGAGTAATAATCAGTAAAGTCTCCTTAATTATTTACAGTCACTGTAGCCGTTCTGCTGCATTCTGCTGCGTTCTGCTGCGTTCTGCTGCGTTGTGCTGCGTTGCACGAGAACAGCAACCGGTGCTTCACTGAGGCACTGTCTTTGGCAGTCTCCTGGAGCTTTGCCCCAGAAACATAGAGAAACCCAACGGAAATACCATGTCTTAACAGATTGGACTTAACGGAAACCTGACTTGTGTCCCTTTCAGCTTCGGTTTTGCATGCACAAAACCCACTGCAACACCCGAGGCCATCCTTGGTTTTGTCCATGGGCTTCCAAGTTGTCGCCTGATGGCCATGGGTTTGATCAAATGGGTGTTGATCATCCTTGTAGCAGGGTTCAGTTTCAGTTTTCGTGATGAAGTTTCGGTTCATATCAAGTGATCAACCAAACAAGAATCTCGGATGACAAAAATCTGCAAGTTGTTCTTTCATATCAATTCTTGAAATGGTCCTTCTTGTCACACCTTTGCTCCAATGATGCCTCTTCTTTTTTCCCCCGAGAAAAAAAAACAACAACTCCCTGAGTCTGTGTTTTTTTGCCCCACATAAACGAAGCGCAGGAAAGGTCGCGGCCTCGTGATGCACAATCTGCCAGGACTTCTTCAATTCATCCGCCAGCCTCAGATCCAACGTCAAACCAAGAGGTCACTTGAGACTTTGGCCCGGATCGCACATGAGATTTCACCAGAGCTATTAAGATGTCAAAATTAATATATATATATATATAATTTATATAATCATCTTAATATCAACTTATCAACTATAATATACTATAACTATCGAAAAGTGGAATTATGTCAGTTATGTCGCAGTTATGATCATTGTTAATATTGTATGTCAAATTACATCTTAATATTGTTGTATGATTGGTACAGTAATGTACAGAAAAAATGTTTATGTTACTTATGGAAAAATATGTTGTATCAACTTCTGGAAAAATCCGCCGAGGCGCGACTCCTCGGTGTCCTCCAGGCGCGGCACCGAGGCCTCCTCTTGGCCCATGGGTGCCATGTCCACCAGGAGCTTCTCCTTGCGCTTCGTCAGCTCCTGTGATGTTCAACGGAGATTCAAAAATGTGGAAAAATTGGAGAGGATCTGGATCTATGGAAAACTTTGGGAAAAACTTACGGAAAGACTGACTGACCGCAGTTTCAAAGTGATGTTGAGTTAAACAGTAAACTTTCCAGTGAAGTGCCAAAATTGCAAAACGCATAGAATTTGATGTATATACTTGAAGAAATGCGATGACATGATGACATGGATATGTGAGAGAGACATCAAAGGAGGTATGATTGATTATGATTGTATCATCCATGAAGGATCTTTTCGTACTGGTACTGGGTGTATTGTCCATACGTCCCATACGTGCATTCTACAGACAATACGACAAGATACAACTCGTACATCTGGTGTGAAGCATCGGAAACGGGATCCTCCAAGGTTCTCACAGCATCTGCTATGGGTGAGCGCACCTGGTGTTTCGCTTTGGAAGGGCAACAATCAAGCAGACAAGAACCACCCGAAGAACCATTCTTTGTTGTGCATGAAATTGGAACAGAATCACCCTGTTCATATTCTAATCCTGCGTTTGTCCAAGAACATTTCGCTTGTTGTCCATGTTGTCTTTATTTTTCATGGAGAAATCAACTGATTTTGCTGTCATTTTCCAGGTTGCGCACCTTGACCTTGCGATCCACCAAACAGAGTGCCTGCAGGAGCACCCGGCTCTTGCTCTCACCTTCGTCCCCCGCACCTGGCGGTTTCACCGTTTCACCCACGAAATGTCTGAGGATTTCGTCAAAAGTGGTCAGTGGTGATATTAGAAATGCGAAATGGTAAATTTTCTCGAAGCCAATTTAAGCAAGGATTGGGACTTAGCAGGCTCCAGCAGAAATGGTGATTTTCCAAGCATCTAAAATGGATTAAAATGGCCATGTTCGATGTGGAACGATGATTTTCTCATATCTCAACCAGATCGAATGGGTTTCGAAATGTTTCGAACACTGGCCTATGAGATTCTGGGCGTTCTGTAGCAAGGCCAAGCCCTCTTTCAGGGCCTCCGGATTTTTCTCCTGGGCTTTCCATGGCTTTCCCATTTGATGAGATTACATGACATTACCACACGGTATAGCTGGTATAGCAGCTGCCCATGCGGGTTCTGAACCCCAAGTGGAGAATTTTGTACCAAAATTTGCTGATTTTGTGAGGAATGGACCAATTTTTGAGCCGTGCCCATTTCGATCCATGACAGGATCATGGCAATCCATGGCAATCCCTGGCAATCCATGGCATGATGGAAGGCTTCACACGCTGCACGGTGGCGTCCTCGCTGGCCAGAATCACCCGCATCAGCATCCGGGTCCACTTCTTGGTCTCAAGAGACTTACTGCGCACTTCGTAATGCGCCACCTGCCACACCCCAAACCCAAGGCTGTTGATGTGGATGCAAAATGGTGCAAAAATAGGGCGATGCAGATGCATGGCGAAGGGGTGCGGGTTTCAACGTGGATTCTCCCGGGAACCCCTTGGAATCCACAGAGCGGCACCAGCAGCTTCCCAATCTTCTCGCGCGCTCGAAGATCTCTGGGGGATTTCTTTGGCCTTGGGTGCCACAGGTCGCACAGAATTAGGTTTGGACCTAGTGGATTCACCCTACATGACCTTGAAATAATGGGGACATGATGATAGACCGATTTTAGTGTAGCTGAGTGTAGCTGAGTGTAGCTGAGTGTAGCTGTATTTTCGGACAAACCTATTGGTCTTGGTTCGGTTCCCGCCTTCATTGGCTGGATGAGCCAAACCAAATCTTCATTAAAAGTCTGAGGATGTTCATCAAACATTCATCAAACTAGTGTTTTCTTGCCCAATCTCAACCCGAAAATATTGGTTGGCGGTTTCAAGCCTGAGAAATGGTCGACTGGAGCTGATCAGTTCCAATTGAGCATGAAAACTGTTTTACAGGTTAAACAACCCGAAATGCACAACAAGTAGACGCTTGTTTCTTGAGCCATAAGCACGATAGTAAAGAAGGTGAAATGTATGTACATGAGGTGATACCTATGAAAAACACCCCCCGCCGCCCCGCAGTTTTAACGGAGGACGGAGAGGCTAACGAACTCGACCGCCAGAGGTGACCTGAGAGCGATCAGAGTTCATAAGACATCACTGTTTGTACATTCACCTATCGTGCAGATGTGGTCTTAGCTCATTGGATGCATGAGGCAAAAGGCATCGAATGCAAGGTTGGATGTATTCATTTTTGGATCCAGGCATAGCACATGTCGGTTGAAGCAAAAGTGACATCGGCCTGGCTTCCGCCAAGGCATAGGAGCATTACCACTCCTCTTATCGCCCTGAAAACTTGGAAGCTACTGTATCAGGCCTATGTACACGGCTATATACACGAATGCTACACGGATCGGATGCTGGTGTCAATTTCTTTTGAAGCAATTGGGAAAAGGTTTACAAGTTAATCATGTTGGAATTTCAAGTTTTGGAAATGTGTGCACTTTGATTGAACTGAATGACCATGGGTCAGCTTTCATCCAATCGGCCAAACCTCCCGGTAGGCATAAAATCATGGCACAAGATGTGAGACATCTACCAAGATTCAAACTCTACCGTCCCATCATTGTAGGTGCGCTTGTAGTGCGGCTGGCCGTTGATCTCGCAGTACTCCTCGGCAATCACAACCGGTGCTCGAGGCACTTGTCGTGGAGGCTCTGCTGCGGTAGCTGATCCAGAGGCAGCTTGGGCAGAATCGCCAGCAGCTGGTGTTGTGTCAGGCATAGGCGTCGCTGTTGATGGTGGCCGCACTGGCTTCGGAGGAGCTGCCGAGGAGCTTGATGCTGAAGATCTTCCCCAAGGATCAGCAGTCCAACCTCGGCCAGAGTAGCTCTGATTCCAATTCCAGCTTTGCCATTGGGCCTGCCCTCCCGAGCGGCTTGAGTAAGATCCATACGAACCCCACTGTTGCCCTCGGTTCCATCCACTGCGGCATTCAAAGGACTTGTGGCCATATTGACCGCACTTCCAGCACTCAATAGCCTGCTGAAAGATTGGGCGCTGTTGCTGACCATATCCCTTTCCTTTGCCCTTGGCTGGCTTCTGAATCGGGTCAAAGTGACGCCGGTATCCTTCTCGCCCTTCGCCCGTACCCGTCTTGGAGGACCTTGCCAATGGAAAATCAGCCACATCTGATGCAGTGGCTTCATCCACGAAGGAGTGTTCTTCGCCTTTGATGTTGTTGTATTGTTCCTTCCACTGCCTCTTCGCAAAATCGACGAGGTCAAAGAAACAATCTTGGGCTGACCCTTGATCCACAGGCATCATTGAGCCAGACCAACCAAACAACATCGGCGTGGGTTCCCCCCTCGCTTTCAGCAAGTCCGCAGCAAGAACAGCAAATTGTGGGAGTGTAAAAACTCGTGCATGATGTGCAACCATGGCTTCCTTTGTAACGTCCAACGGGAGTCGGATGTCTCTGTTGAAGTCTGGCATAAAAATCAAACGAGTGCTGACACCTGTTCCCAGTTGCTTTTCTCGCTTCTCTCGGGTACGGCCGACATCAGGGGCAATGCATTTTGCCAAGTCCTCCAAAAATTGGCAACAGTCGGGAGTGATCTGGCCGACCGCATTGTTGAACAAATAAAATGGGTCCTTCTCCATGCGGTCCTGGATCGACTTGAAGCCGAGCTTCGTGTATCTTCCCGCATGTGTCTGAGCAGCGTCCTTGAGATTTCCGAAATTGCTTCGTCCAGCTCGACGTTGATCTGCTCGGGTGCGGTCGGAGACTCGCTGAGCTCGAGGCTGCTTCTCAAAGTCGATTTTGTCCAGAGAAAATACCTTGTTGGTTTTCTTGGCCGAGATTTCCATCCGGCATACCTCTGTCGCAATTCTTCCATCCGACCAAGCAATCAGCCATTTGAAGCACGACTGACATTTGTGGGTGCCCTCAATGTTCTGTTCGCCGCAGAAGTGGCATCGGACCTGTTGCATCTCAATCTTTGAGCTGTAGATGTAATCCTCCGCATTTGTTGAGCGCTGGGCCTGCCCTCCCGGGCGGCTTCCTTTTCCCTTGCCTTTTCCCCGGCCCTTGCCTTTGCGAATGGTTTCGGCATTGGACAAGGCACCAAAGGAGGCCATCTTCAACGTCACTTTGTCCTCGAAGGGTCCTGAAGTTCCTTCACGTCGACGAAGAAGTGGGGGAAGCTCTTCTGGAGAGTCGGTCATCTGCATCTGGCCGGGTCGAATGGACTTGCCGCTCATGAGGTAGGCCTTCAAACTGTCCCTGGCGTTGGCATACGGGCTCTTGGACAAGGCTTCTTTCTTCGGAGTGTCCTGGTCCTTGTGGGTCTTCATTTTGCTGTTGTACCCCACACGCGTGATCTCATAGGGGCGATTCACCCAGGCAAACTCCCTGTTGACAGCATCATATGTGCAAATGATGTTCTCGTTGGAGATCCAGTCAGGGCTTATGATTGCTTCGTCTGTGCGAAACAATCGGCAGCCGCTTTGGACGATGAGCTCGGTGTCAAAGGCAATGTAGTATTGCTTCCCGGCTCGCGTTCCCGCGAGCTTTCTGCCACCGACTGAATCATCCCATGGATGCGACGCAATAAAGAAATTATGCGCCCTTCCTGTTCTTTGGGGCCAGCCACCTGGGATGAGACCATGTTCAACTATCTTGTCCATAGCGAGCCTGTCGCAGCTATGGTAGATAACCCTTGGAAGTGCAGCCAACATCTCCGGCACGAGGTCTGGGCGAAGATTTGTCCTCGGCAACTTGGGTGTGTCGAGGTCAGCCTTGGTAAAGGTTGGATCCAAAGTGAACACTTCCTTCACCAGCGATGAAATTTTGGCATTTTCCACCACTGCACGGTTGTGTCCTTGGACAGCTCTGATGGCGACAACCTTCCATGGCAAACCCTTCCAGGTTGCATCAGGCAAATCGGGCTGAGCCACTTTCACCTGAAAGCGCCTGGTGTCACTGTTGCGCACGATGGACAGGACCTCACTGATCTTCGGGTAGGAGACGTAGTGGGCCATCGTCTTCATCACCGCCTCGAAATCCATCGAAAGATCCATGGGATCGATGTCTGGGCTGCGAGCACCATAGCTCAATGCGTGTCCTCGGAGAACATAAGATAACTTTGTGGAAAGAAATCTCAGTCGCCCTTGGCCGCAATACTCCTTGGGAATCCTGTTGATCATGTCATTGGGGTCCAACCATACTGATCCCTCTTGGCGTTCCGTCGCTTCTTCCAACTTGCGAAGGGCTGCATCAGCTTCGACACTGAGTCGCGGCGCTTTCTGTCTGGGCTGCGCTTTTGACTCTGGTGCCTTTTGCTTTTCACTCTTCGGCATTTTCTTTTCGGCCGGCTTTCCAACTGGCTTGTCAACCTCAACCTTCTTCTCGGTCTTGGTCAAGTCGACAATGGCAGTCTTGTCAGCAGGCTGTTCGGAAGAAGCAGAAGCCTCAGGAACTACAGCATCAGTCGGCACACCCTCCCGGGCAGCATCAGCACCTTCCTTCTTCTCGGAGTCAACGTCCATGGCAGTGGCTTCAGATCCACCAACCTCAGTCCAAGTTGAGATCCTTGAAGAAGTCATGTCGCTGGGCTTGGATGCTTCACCACCAACCACACTCCATGTTGAAATCCTCGATGAAGTCATGTCTTCCCCTCCTTGGTCAGTCTTTGCGGGTGCATCTTTTGCAGCAGCAGGGTCATCGGCCGACGTTCCCGAAGGCTTTGCCTCAGTGGATGTGATCTCGATGATCTTGTTGAGATCTGCAACCTCCTTGGCTCTTTCCTCCGAGATTTCATCTTCCTTGACCTTCTCGTCATGGGGATTGACAATGATCTTCTCATCCAGGATCACGTCCCACTCATCAAACTCGGGAACAACTTCAACATCATCTTCGACATCGGTGTTCTCCGGATTGATCTCGATCGACTCAATGGTTGTAGTTGAGAAACCATCAGCCACGGCCTGATTCAAATCTTCTTGAAGGTGTTGTCGGGCCCTGACTTCCTCGGTTTCGTAGTCCTCGATCGAAGGGTCAATTGGGACGATGGAGCTGATCTCTTCATCAGTGAAAGCAGTGGGCATCGGCCTCCCCTCCCGGGTGGCTTCCTCATTGGCTTCAAGAATTCCTGCATGGACCCACATGAGGATCTCCTCATCTGCCTCGTCAAAGACCTGGGCAGGGGTTGCCGTTTTCTTCTCAGTGGAGACGGCTTCCATGACTTCTTGAGTGCCGAGCAAAGCCAAACGAAACTGAACCATCGTGGGGAAGAGATGGACCGCGGCCACACGGTCTTGTTCGTTGCTGATGAACTCCTTCACAAAGTACTTGAGATCGTCCTTCTTCGACATGAGCTCAACGTATTTGAGGTGGAAGGTGATGGCTCCTCTCAAGAAACGATAAACCAATTTCCGGTTAAATTGGTGGTCGTGCAGGTGGTAGTTGTCGTATTTCCCACCCTGAGCGAGCATAGTGGAGTTCACACATTGAATGCCACGCTCTGCCAGCCAATTGATGTGCTTGCCCATCTCACGGTTGTAAGATGGCGGCAATGAGTACCCGGAATGGTCACCGTTCCCGATGACTTGCACAGACATGACACGGGGGTCCTTGGAAATCTCAACCAGTCCTTCCAGTGATCGCTGCACCTTCTTGTACTGCTTGTCGACGTACTCGGCAGCGACCTTCCGGTCGGCTTCTGACTTCGTGAGATTGGATTGGTGAATCCGTGTACACCCTTGGTACCCAAAGTCCCCGTGTACATCGTTCCCCGCCCATCCGACGACGACCATGATCGGGAGTGTTGCTCTGTCAAGAAGGCGATTTTCTCGTTCGACCTTCTCAATCAACTCCCAGATTTGGTGGTTAATGGCGCTGAGGCCCTTACCCCATTTCAGTCCTGGGTAAACGGACCTGATCTGGCCAATTGCATACTCCTTGCTCTGTAGCAGTTCACCAAAGGAAAGCCTGGAGCAGAGCACAGGATTGTCGTGGTTGGCCACAAGTGCGAAAGATGAGTCACCAACAATGATCAAGTCGGCCTCACCTTCCGGTGGGCATTCAACGGCACCAAACAAAGCAGCAGGGATGTCCTTCACCAAGTCGACAATGTCACAGTAGGTCCTCTGCGTTTCGTTGGTGTCCTTCCCGATGAGACCATCAATCACGTCACCAATCGGGATTTGCCCACTTCCAATCTTGTTTGCACCTTCATAGCCATCAGGAAAGATGCATGCCACACATGAGCCTCGAATTGTAGCCAGTTTCTTTTCCCATTGGAGAATCCTCTCATAGATCGTCAAGCGATACTCCGGAGCGATCTGCTCCACCTGGAAGTTCGCATCCTGGCGCCAATTGGCATGTTCCGAACCTGGCCGACCTTCCGGAAGACGTACCCCAGCTTGAGCTGCTTCCGTCACATGAGGAGGAAGAGACACCGAAGCGGAAGAAGCGTCCAACATCACGGCAAAGACAGGCAGGTCGGAGACGGCGATCAAAGCACACGCGAATGTTCGAGCAGATTGAGCTGCCCGGTCAAAAGCTTTGTGCACACAATCAGTGAAAAGGTATGAGTAACTTTCAGTTTCTTTGAGTGGCTTGCCTCTCCCTTGCACGTGGTCATGTGACTCGTCGCATTGATATTGTGACAATTCCAAACCAATTTCATCAACTGTAGTAGCGACAGTCCAGGGCTTTTTGATAGGAATCCCTTCGTGGTCTTTTGTGCCGAGCATACATCCATGGAAATCATATCTCTTCAAGGAGAATTCATGGATAAACTTGAGTACTCTCGGGAATTTCCAGTACCGACAATTTTGAGGCCATTCAATTGCGACTTCAAAGTCTCTGGTTAGCCGATGAACAAATCTTTCAAAAGCTTTCCATAACTTTTTCATAGTCTTGACATGTTTCATGACCTTCTTAGCGGCACTTGGGATTTTCAAGTTCACATGAGACCACGATGTGCCCCCCGTGCAAGGGAGGCTCAGCCACAAAAGGACATCTTTGGACACTGGAAAATCGTTCACAATGCTTGCAACATACAGTTGATAATCTTCGTCCAACAGACTATGCTTCTCGGTAAACTGAATCACTCTACATCCAACGGCGGCTTCTCTGGAAACATCACTCAACTTGGACATGGGACTGCAGCAAATTTCCACTAGCAAACGATTGGGGTTCAGGCTGGCTCTCGGTTCCCCGGAGCTTCGACTGGATGCCATAGCCTTGGGCCGTGGGGTACCAGTCGTTGCACGATTAGAACCGGATGAGCTGGCCTTACTACTCTTGGGTGCTACGTGGGACATGAGGGCCAGGGCAAACCGCCATTTCTCTGCATTAGTGAAAGGCTTAGTCAAGATGTCTGCAACCTGCATTTTCGATGGTCCGTATGTCAAATCATACCATCCCCTCTTATACTGCTCGGATAACCATGATAAGTTGATCCGTTGGGTTTTGTCTGTATGACGAAACGATGGTGACTTACCGTTTTCCAAGATTCTGATGGTGGCTTGGTTGTCCTCGACGAAGACTCCACGGATGCTCTTGGGAGGGAAGAGTGACACCATATAATCACCCATTTTCTCTTGCCCTACAAATTCAAAATCAGTAAGTGCTTCCCGAACTTCCGATGATTCAACTTCATAGTCACTTTCGTAAGGCCCATAAACACGGAAGAATGTCTTTCCCGTCCATTGTTTGTCAACAGGTCTGGTGCCCCGTCTTTTCCAATTGTCCTGAATGAAGTCCATCATTCCTGATGAAATAAAGATAGTTGTTCTGGAGTTGCCAATTCGTTTGATGGGGATTGGAATGGTTTTGGACTCGGTCGGATTGAAAAGGTGGGCCCTGTTCTTGGTGTGGACACGGACGAGCAATCTTCTATCCCGTAAAAACTCCCAGTACTCACCGTTACCCTCAGGTTGGGTCTTGATACTTTCTCTTGGCAAACCTCCCGGAGTGCTTGATCCCCCCCCCGCGTTCTGGAGGTAGGCCCATAAACCGGATGAAGGCAGTCCTACAGCGCGGAGGGAAATGTTTGCAGCAACTACTTCGGCTTCAGTGCTAGAAACTGACACTGATGTTTGCTTCTTAGAGAATGCAGTGAGTGGGAAATAAGTATTGGGGCCTATTAGGACTAAGAAACATCCAGTGGTACTTTTATTGTCGTACTCACCGGCATGATCGGCGTCGGCAAAACACCAAAGTTTGCACTCTTGAATTCGATCGCCAACGAAGGCTTTGAGCTTGTGATCCAATGTAGAATGTATGTAACAAATTAATCTATGCAATGCCTTATCGCAATCTACTGACCATTTTGTTACTCTAGCTGCTAGTCCTTGCACGGCTCTAAGCAAGTCATATCTTGCCATGCGGGCGGCAAATAGGATCTTCATCAAAACTCTTGCAGCTATTGGAGCAAGTGCACCTTTCGGCTCGGACTCCCCTTCCAGAGGTCTTGCAATCCTTTCTTCGTGAAAAGGAGTGGATACCTGCTTGAGGGGTTTGGCGTCTTTACCGGCAAGTGACTGGTATCGGTCAATACATGATTGCAAAAAGGGTTGCATATCATATGTCATCACATTCACTGGCTTGGACATACAAGGTTGATCTTTGAACAATTGGTCCATGTATCTGAAACCTTGAGCTCTCGCTTTCTTTTTGGCATCGTTTTTATCTCTTTTAATTGATGCAACTGCAATTTTGGGATCTTTGCATGTCTTGGTAAATAGGTAAGTGGCACCTACCCATAATGCAGGCTTTCTCTTCCCTTGTGCATAGCCCCCCGTTTCATCAAGGTACTTGTCCCATTCAGAAACGGCATCGTCTTCCGACGTGCTTTGCACAAAGTCAGTAAACCTAACATCAGTCAAGTTACATGCTGTTATGATTTCTTCGTCTGGAACATAAAATCCCTTTCTTGGTTGACAGTGATGTCTGATGTAGACTCCTTTGGATGCGTCAACTTCCCAAAAGTCCTGTGTCCTCTCCGCTGCTGCGGCCTCCTTGGCGGCGGGATCAGGAAGGGACTTGTCGAAGAGGTGGGCGAAAGGGTGATCATGAACCGTCAGCTTAACTTGAAGTTCTTGAACATGATCACATCCAAGATATCGACCAATGTCAGTGGGGACATCCATATCGATTCTGGATCCAACTAACTCCCATCCTTTCGGCATCGACTCTTTGGGACCTGACATTTTGAAGTCATCTACATACACTACCAAGAGGAGCTTCAGTTCAGGATGAAAGAACACTGATGGCCACCCTTCCGGGTCAGGCATTATGAACCCCACCGCTATGAGCATTCTTTCGCAGTGAATTTCCCAAAGTCCCCCCGAGTCAGGGTGACCATATAAGGCAATGCGAAGGAGCACAACGGGGCGTCTGTACTTGCCTACCCAATGTTTGGGCCATCTATCAACTGGAAGTTCCACCCAGGTTTCAATCCCTTCCATTAGTGCTTGAGTATATGCTTGGACACCATCATTCTGTTGAGTTATGTGTCCGGGTTGAGAACCATATGCATCCACAGCTTTACCAGCCTCCATGGTTGCAGGCGATGAGCCTAGCTCGGAGAAAAGAGCAACATCGGCGTTCTCATCACGGACATTGTTGCCCTGGAATACCGTTCTACCCTTAAATTTTCTAAGCTTGTGGCCCATTGGAAGTTCACTACCCTTTTCAACGCAAATTTCAAACACTTTTCCAACATGTACTTTCTTCCCTTTCTTTTTGGCACCATCGGAGACTACGCTCCATTCTTGTACGGTGTCGTACAACCAGGCAGTTTTCTTGACGAGCTTATTCCACTCGATGTCAAGAGATTCCTGAGCTTTAGGGTTGGACCTTATCTCCTTCTTGTTGACTGGCCGGGCCACAAGGGTGTTGATGATCTTTTCCCCGCTCATTATACTAACCCGGGCGCACTTAACCCGATGCCTATCTTGGGAATACTTACAAGTGGGCATGGTTGGAAAATCATCTTCTGAGTGATATGCATGATGGAGTTGATTGATAATACTTGCAACACCCTTCTTGGATTTCTCAAGTCTTGCAAGTTCTTGTTCGGCTCTAACGGCTCGTTTCTTCTCAGCTCCATCTCTGGCTAACTTCATTTGTTCTTCTCTGATTGCTTCTCTTCTGGCTTTCACAGACATGGACTGCCAGACAAATGATGGGATGTCAATCGGTTTACTTGATCCCTTGTACCTTCTTGTTTTGAATCCATCTGCACTATAATACTGTGGGTCATCTCTTCTTATTTTCTCAACATCACCGGTGGAAGGATTGATGACTTCGATTAGATCCTTATCCTTTGGGTCGTCCCCAGGTATAGTTTCATCTACTGTAATCTCCGGCTCCGTCCTCTCGCGAAGGTCAATGATATCCTTATGGAAGATCGTGAGCATGACCTCACATGGAGCGATGGTCTCGTTCCAGGCCTCGTATTTTGGCCAGAGGATGAAGTTTTGGTCTAAGATGAACCAGGCATCGTCCTTCCTATGGCATGTTGTCCGATAGGGATATTCTTCAGTCGAAATCTTGCTGTTAGGAGAAATGTAATGATCACAATCTCTTCTCACGTTGACGTGACAATCAGCATATTCGTACCATCCCTCTCGGTCTTTTATATGTCTCATGAAAGGTAGCCATGTTTCATCGTGGACAGCATGGGCAGTAGATAGTTGGAAATTTTCATCCTGGGATTCCTCGTCATCATCATCCATTTTTGCATCCTGATCCTCCAAAGCCGGCTCTTGGTTCCCCAGAGCTTCGGAAAGTCCCGGGTCATCTTTCCCAAAAGTCGTTCGGCCTTGGAGAGGAAATTGCGTATCACTCGGTTTGTTGATCTTGATTACCCGCAGGATTGATGCAGTACCATTGGATTCATTTTCAATAAGATCCTTTGTAGGTACAACCATGAATTCTTTTCTCCACATGAATTCGGGGTGAATGGCATAGCCAAGGAATAAACCAGGGCTCGATGTTGGGTCGAAACGAAGTCCATCCTTGTTCTTCTTTCTTGGTCCATTCCAATAGTCGACAAGACAACCAAAAGGAATGAGGGGACCGTCAAATCTCGATCCAAAACGTAATTCCCATGGTGATTTGTCTCCCCCCGTTGCAATGACATTCTGCATGAAACACCAATGTCGGGCAGCATGTGGCCAGTGCCAATGATTCAGACCTGCTTGGAGCAGATTGACACGAGTGCCTTCAAGAACTGACCGGACCGCTCTCTCGGCTTGGGCGTTGGACTTGGATATGTAGTCCCTACTTAAAACATGACGGCACTGAAGGATCTTCATTGCTGAGATCAACTCGGGTGCATTGTCACTGTAGAAAACTCCTATCTTATCTTCATGTCCAACAAAATGTTTGATTGCCAAGATAGCAGCATTGGTGGTTCGTCTAGCATTGGGGTAGACATACATAAATCCTGTTGCTATGTCTTTTACCACGAGTGCACTTTTCTCTTCATCAATTCCCAACTCATCTTCATCTCTGGTGACAATAAAATCAGCGGTGATGTGGTCACCAAATTTCTCAGCTTTAACTTTGGTTGATCCGCCTACAGCTCTTGAGGGTGGCTTGAACATCTTAGCTCTGGTACATATGTCGCAAAAGGGGTTCTTAGGGATGTGAGTCAGCATATGTCGGATAGACTTAGCTTCTTCTTTCAATTCCTTTTCCCCAAGTGACCTTTTGTGAGCACCATCATCATGGACGTTACTACTGCTACCCTTGGATCCTTCCACGGGCGGCTCAACCTCCCGGTCGGCATCAGGAACATCAACCTCCTCAGCCTCCAATGGCTGGGGCTCCGGTAAATCAACATTGATACCCATGGGGTCATCACCAATGATTTCAATGTCCCCATCGGGCTCCGGAGATTGTTGAGCTTCATCTGATGCCGGGGTGGCAATACTTGGTCTAGGCTGAGTTGATGGAGTGGAAATCGTCTTTGAATTATTTGCAAAGTAGGGTACGTAATCTCTGACAACTAACTCAATGCGTTCCCCATTTGGTTTGACCATGTAAGGAGGTTCACCTTTGGAGCCTCTCCATATGAAGTCGTAACCATCATCAATGCATCTCATCCCGACTGAAATGACAGGAGGTGAGCTTCGAACAAGATATGGGTCAATGGTCTTGCCTAACTTCGGAACAAATACTTTACCTTGTTTTGACGACGAACTTTCACCATTGGCAGTAATCATGCGAATGGGATTGTCGGAGTAGTATCCATAGTCATCTGGCAATTCGCTATCATTGACAAGATCTTGAGCGCTCCCCGTATCTGCAATCCAGTCAAGTTCGAGGTTGATCGCTCCCTTCACGTCTTCTCTACATTCCGCAGGGGTGGCTTTGATTCCCTTTGGGATACATTCATTGCAACCAAAATCTGTGTCACATAAATAGGCACATTTGCATTCTATTCCCCGAAGACAATTGGAAACAGATCCTGCCAACATGGTACCGGTCAAAGCGGCATCATTCACAGCAAGTTGATCAACTTCAAACTGATGTCCCCATGGAAAGGTAACCTTATCCCTGGTGACTGCGTTTCCAATTGGCCTCAAGTTCCCTCGGACTTTAACATGAGATACGTCCGGTGAATCATCAAAACGAATCGATGGACAAAATACTCTTGGTTGAGGGATACAAAATGCCTGAGACACGGATGCAAGCATGGATGCAACGAGACAAACTGCGGCAGGAGACGGCTTAGATGAACTGGCCCCGGATCCTTTAGACTTCGGGGATTTCGGGCTCTTGGGGCTCTTAGAGCGGCTAGAGCTTCGGGATCCCTTCCTTTTCGGGTTCTTGGGATTCTTCTTTTTATTTTTGTTTTCGCTACTGGCCGAACGGGCAGGAGTAGCTTGTCTTGGTTTTCCCACTGAACCCTCATGAAGGAATTTGCAATCAGCTCCTCTATCGCAACGTCCCTGTTTCCAAAATTTGCAAATCTTCTTACCTTTCCCCTTTGGTCTGGGAGAACCAGAACGTTCATTTGAGCGACCTCTGGTTTTGCTGGGTTTGCGACTTCTATCACGTGGCTTGGGGACTTCATGCTTGTAAGTACAGTTGTCCTTGCTACAGCCTCCCTTATTCCATGCCACACAATACCCCTTGGGAATGAATCCTGTCTTGCCCTCGACTGCGGGAGCGGAGGGACGACCGGAACCCGAAAGACCTTTGGCAACTCGATCACGATTTGCCTCCAACCTCTCGCGGTCAAGGTGGCGTCGCACGGCAGAAACAAGAAAACTGTAGTTCCGTTTTTCGGTTCCTTCATCAGCTCTATGATACTCATTCATGTCATGTTGGATGGCCTTACAATTCTTCACTTGTTTGTAGAAGAGTGTCTCCAATACACTTACTTCGGGAGTCTGGACGATACCAGCCAACACTTGATCCCAGTTTGAAATGAAAGACTTCAAATTCTCCCCGCGCAATTGGACACTGAACAAATCTTGAAGGGCATAGGTTGCTCCGTGCTTGATGTTGGTACTAAAGTGGTCATGCAACATGAACAACACTTGTCTCCCTCTTACAATCCGTCCAGCGGTGGCTTCAGTCTCCTTGAAGGTATCTACCTTGCGGGTGAAGTCACCAGTGATAATGTTGGTGAGTGCAGAAAGTAACTTTGCATCAAGTGTCGCAAACGGCGCGACCTTCCGGAGCGCTTCAAGAGTCTGATCTTCTTTCCAAGAATCACTAACCCACTTGAAAGCACTGTCGGGATCGGTTGATGCTGCTACAACTGCTTCTCTGGTCTTAATTCTCCAATTGCGATAGGTTTCTGCCAATGGGAATGCTGGGATCTTGATGGTGTCAGCTTCCTTGACCTTGGGTTTGTCATCATGCCTTGGATCGATGTAGCCACCTAGAAACTTGATCATTCTTCGCCTGAACTTCTCATCATCATCATCGGGATCATCATCACCGTCATCACCGCCGTCAGGAGGATTGGGACCAGCCCTACCTTTTCTGGGTGCCTTACGGTTCCTATCCCCTTCAGGTTTATCAATAGGATCAGGTGGTGATGGTGGTCCACCTCCCCCGTTCCCTCCGTTGCCATCTCCTCCATCCCCTGGATCGTCCCCATCAGGCGCATCATCGCCCCCCGGCTCGAAGTGCTCCATTTCATCTGGGCCTAGTTCGGTCGGGGCATATTGATTGGTCGGCGCAGGGGAATTAACATTATCCATGGGATGATTATCTCGGCGACGATTATTGGCCTCTCCTCCCGAAGGGCGTTCCTCAACGGAAGACCTTGCAACATCCGACTCCTTCTTCACTTGGACTGGGACTCGATATGATGGGTCATGATAAATGATTTCAATACCATCCTTTTCATAAGTCTTGGCATCAGGTGAAGTAAAGTTGATCGGCGTTCTTGCAATTGGAGGTCGGGCTACATTGGTCGGAGGTGCTGCGGGTGCAGCCTTGCGGGTCGGTGGAACAAATTCGAAATTTGGGATCTCCGTTGATTCATGGGTTCCGGCTGTCATAGTCATGGCGGCAGTTTCGATAATAGGACTTGGACGAACCTGAGCAAATTGGGAATCGAGCATACTTTGCAGTTTCAGATTGTGCTGCATCTGTACTTGTACCATGTGTTCAAGCTGTGTAATGCGCTCATTCTGAACCCTTCTCTCTTCCTCAGCTGCTCTTCTCAATTCAAGGATCTCTTGCTCCTTACTTGATAGTGATTGACGATGGTTAGCATCAATGACACGTTGGTAGGCCTGAATTTTCTCATTCATTTGAGCTTCTCGGAACCTTACATGTTCGTGCGCCTCATGCTGTAAATTCTCCCTATACTGTGCTCCCATTCTCAATACTTCTTGTTCTTTGGACATCATTGCATCTAAGGCCCTCTGACTTTCAATGCCCTCACGGACTCGCAATGCTTCCACCAATTCCTCAGTCTTTGCCGTGTGGACGGCCTCAGCGTGAGCTTCGGCCTGGGCCAATACTTCACGATGACGGAGTTCGGCCGTTGTTTCCACAAGGCTTGTCACAGCAGGATCATGTGCATGAAGGTGCAAATTCTGCTCGACAAAATTCACTTGAGGATTGTCAACATGAACATTGTGTTGGAACGTATTATGGACATTCATCTGGTTCAATTGGCGAGTCGGTGGCCCACCCTCCCGAGCGGCTTGGGGGACAAAACCACGGTGACTGAATCCAATATGAGAAGGCACAACTGCGTTACTCAAATATGGAAAGTGGCGTCGTTCCCTTAAGCTTCGAGACTTATCGGATCCAGGTGGGGTGCTGATGTCGACTGAGAATGGCGAGTTACTGATTGTTAGTGTCCCCGGGTTAGCCATGGCAACGTCAGAGGAATCTACGCGCCCGGTGCCCTCGGTGGAAGAACCCGAGGGGGCAGACATTCTACCAAAGGAGAAGTTAGCTTACGGCTGATAACCTGTTTTACAGGTTAAACAACCCGAAATGCACAACAAGTAGACGCTTGTTTCTTGAGCCATAAGCACGATAGTAAAGAAGGTGAAATGTATGTACATGAGGTGATACCTATGAAAAACAAAAACAAAGTGCAAGTGCCAACAAGAAGAATCCCATTTTTGGCTGATCCAGGTTTATCTGTTTATCTGTTTCTCCTATTTTCTCCTATCTTTTTCTAAATGTTTGTCCCAAGAATGGCGTCACCAGCACCGTCTGTGCCTCGCAGGCGACAAGCTCTGCCGCCCCAAAGTGCCCCGCTGCCGCGAGTCGGGGCGATCGCCCGGGGCGCGGTGCTCCGGCACACGACGCTCTGCAGCCTTGGGACGGTGACGACGGGGACGACATGGGACGACGGTGAAGAATTCTTGGAATCTTGCCAAGGTGGCATAGGTGGCATAGGTGGCATAGGTGGCATATATCAATCAACATAAGATGTGCATAGATGTGCTCTCTCTACCTTTTCTACACCATCAAAATGTATATGTCGTAATATGTCAATCTGCATTTAATGTTTTGTTTTTGACAGATTCCGAACTCATATTCTTTAGCACTAAAAAGTGACTAAAAAGTGGATTCAGGATGCCGGAACTGGCTTAAATCACTTTAAATCCATCTTAAATCCATCTTAAATCCATCAAAGATCTCGCCCGAGGTCTGCCCCGGAGGTCTGCCCCGGAGGTCCGCACGACGGGCGCTGCCACTTCCACCACTGGAGGTGGCGCCACCAGCTGCAGCTTGGGAGCACGAGGTCGCGGCCTGATCCGTGACGGTGAAGAGTTTGGTCTTGAGAAAATGGAATGAGAAAATGGCGAAAAACATGGAGAACATCACCTGGCGGAATGAAAATCCATCACCAAATCAGATTCGAATGCAAGAATTGGTGAGAGCTCCACTAGAAAACTCATAGAATGTTAGTCCGCGTTTGTCCAACGGAAAGGAAAACCACTTGCAAAACATCCAGGATGCCAAGTTTTTCATAACAGAAAACCATAACTTGACCCGCCGCCTGATGGATGCCATCATCATAGCTTCGGCCTGAGCCAGACTTCTAGAGCAAGCCTCAGAAATCCACGGCACTTGGCCAATGTGTAGATGGACAGATTCCAGGGAAAACTTCAGAAAGTGGTGAATATCTCCCATCAGAACAGGAGTATATGTGTTTTTTCATGATGTGCCCACGAAAGGGGGGGACATTCAGCTTTGTCTTGGGATTTCGTCAAAACAGGGGATTGATTGAAAGTGGAGATCTGTCAATCAAAAGCTGGATTACTCCAACTAAAATTGGAGATGCAAGCAACAATAAGCAACACTACAGGATGGATGTTAGTGCTAAACATACCATGTGAAATGCAAATCCAAATCGGCAGGTGCCAGATGACAAAGCTGTGCCAAGGCACCGCCGCTGCTTTGTCTCTCTCTAATGACCTCAGCAAGTCTCTAATGACTCAACTGCAACGCCTAAAGCCCAAACCGGAGACTTGGCACTGGTTGGGTCAACCTGGTTGGCAACGGCAGTCAGACGCTGCAGTCAGAACGGCCGTTTTTGCAGCTCTGCAATATGCAAGCTGATGGTCCGCCCCTGAAAAATTGACATTGGCAATGGTCAGAATGGTCAGAGGTCAGATGACAAACGTGAAACGAATATCAAGAGATCCTCTGGGCAGGAGAAAAGCCGAGGCAACTGACATCTTTGCAGGATCATTTATGTATATTTATGTTTTTTTCCCGGGGTACATGATCTACACATTTTGCGGGTTTCACTTTCACATATTATCGGTGAAAAGATGTACTATATAGAAACTTGCGATCATATCACTTCCATTCAAGTAGGTTCTCGTACTGCCGGCTTTCCTCCTGAAACAATTCAAACTGTGCTTCCTCTGTAAGCGGTGCCAATCAGGCCAATTGTGGGGCAATAGACTGCATGGAGGTCTCACAGAGTGTCTCTTTGTACAACCATGTCGAAACAAATCTGCCTCAAGATACAAACTGGGAGTGAGATGCACTGGGTCTATCCTCAATAGAGTGCTTACTGTCAGATATTCTTCTTGACTTTGGAGATCTCGTCCATGTGTCAAAGTGGTACCATAAACAGTAAACCACACTGTTTCAAACATTCTTCGCAAGGCGCGAATCTTCCTTGACAACTGGAACGCCACTGCTGGCATTTGCAACAGAATTGCTACCTAAAAGAGTAGCGTCACGTTCCTGGTTCAAATCACTTCCTGCTGCCGAACGGGGCTCACCGATGCTGGCAGCTGAAAGGTCACTCTGAGCACCTTCCGATTGGTCGGAATGGTCACTCTCGCCGCCTCCGGTCGCAGTGGAAATGTCACTGAAGATTAAAATCGCGTCATTCTCGCTGTCATCGGACTCACTCATGAACCCGCCACCTTCGGGGTAGTGTTCGAACACACCACCTCTGAGATTCATATTCTCACCATAGCCTCTCGCATTGACAGCTGGAGCATTGACGCGGTTTGCCACCAATGGTGCCTGCATCTCAAGAAGGCCATAATTGTCTGAGAGCCTCCTCGACGGAATGTCCAAGCCCAGGACGTGAACCATCCTCAAACTCGACATCGTTAACGCCCACGGGGCCCTGAAATCGAGAGACGAGCAATCTGATCCACTCCTAAGTCTAAGTCCCGCCAGATTCTGTTAGTGTGAAGCCGAAAGTTGCGAAAGAGGGTATCTAACTAGAACCACGGCAACTGTTCAAGCCTTCAACTGTTGTTGCCCAACACATCCCATGTTTTTGTTGATAGAATTGTCCATTCATAATCTATAATGTTCTATAATTTAGAATCTAAAACTTGTTGAGATACATTGAGATACCCCTTTGATACCCTTTTTTTGCAAGCTCGATTAAGTCTGCTCAACCGCCACGATGAATGAGGCATTCTGAGGCAAAGGCGGTTCTCTGGGAATGGACAGGGTCACCTCTGCACCGCCTTGTGCCTGGCAGTTCCACAAGAGTGGCTCAAAACAACTGGAACAACTGGAACACCACCCATTCGACTTCAAATCCTGATAAACCTGATAGAAAACCTGATATAGAAAACCTGATAGAATCCTTAAGATCTACTTGAATGGTGCCGTAGTGGCACTGTCTGAGGCCTCAGATGGGGCTTCCACCCAGGGGTTCCAACGTTGGTTCCAACGTTGGTTCCATGGTCCGCTGCGGCACCTGCGCAGTCGCAGCACCACCCGGAGACGGAACCGCAGCCGCTCTTTGGGGATCCGCCTCGGCCTCGGACTCCGAAATTTCGAAGTTTTGAAACTGCAAAAAGTGGTGAAAAAAGTGGTGAAATCCACACGACAAAATATGACAAAATACGCCACTTTTGCGTGTCAATATGTGTCAATGGGATGGCCTGGCCATGCTTTTGGCTCTCACTTGACTCGCGCACCTCACAGAAAAAAAAAGTGGCCGGGGTTGACTCTCGTCTTTTTCACAGGCCATATTTTCCAACGTTGGTGCATTTCCAAAATATGAGAACACCATAGAACACCTATATCTCCAAAAACGTTCCATTTGATGCTGCCAATTCGACTTCGTGTTCATAGCTCCCAAAAACTCTAAATTCATGTCTCTAACGGTTGGACCTTAAGGATCAACCCCAGTACATGGTGGTTTATTTTGAAGGGTCAACCGTTGTCAACCCCTTCAAAACCCCACAGCGCCTCGGTCTGCGATTCTCTCAACGTCCGCGACACCGACGCTGACGCGGACTCGATGTCGTTGGGTCGGGATCGGCGTGGCGTCCCAGGCACACCTGCATCGATCCAACGAGTTCAGATCAAAAACTGGCTCTGAAAGAAATCTGTCAACTGGCTCGAATGGGAGAGGATGGTTGGATTCACCAGCTAAGCTCATTATTGGTCATTTTTATATATTCTTGTTACTTGCTTTTCATACAACCATCTCATGATTTGCCAACATGGGTTGATCAGCTGGGCTGCACTTGGGCTCCCAGACCCAAGGGTCTACCGCGCTCGGTGGATTCCGACCTGGTGAATCAGCTATGAATCAATGGATCAATGGATTAATGGATCAGTATGAGTGTCCTGAACAGCATTTGGGGACAGCTATCATAGTTTCTTGGAGGGCAAGAGTGGAAAGAAGTCTTAGTTTGACCGCTTAAACTCAAGGAACATTTAACAAGGGCACAGTCATTGACATTTTTAACTCACTTCAATGGGAATCTAACTTGGCATTGAAGTTTTCCATGGCCATTGCCATCGATGACCTGTTTTTCATCATGCAACCAACAGGCTCAACAACCAACAGCCACCTGCAGCCACCTGCAGCCACCTGCAGCCACCTGCAGCCACCTGGCCTCTGGGTCCGTTCCAAACGTGCAGCCGCCAAAGCTGCCTCGTTGAGCTAAAGACGCCCACTTAAAACGATCAAGTCTCCAAAAAGTCCCCAAAAAGTCTCCAAAAAGTCTCCAAAAACCTCAAAGTTTGATGATTTCATACAACATCTTGGCAAAATCAACTCATGTCTTAGCAACATGTGAAGTCTATGGATATAAAATCGAGAATCGACTCCTTGTTACCTCCCACATCATGGATGGTGAGGAAGAGCACAGAGTGAGTATGGACGCGATCAGCATGTTTCCAACTGAAGTTTAAAAAGTTAGTTTTTGAGGGGAAAAGGTTAGTTTCGAAACCCGGGTTTTGGCTAGCTTGGAGGGGGGGGCGGGAGAAACAAACTAACTCTGAGGAAAAAGGTTTGTTTCTGGGGGAAAAACAAAGGTTTTGCGGGGGTGGGGAAACGTTAGTTTCTGGCTCCGGAAACAAAGGTTTGGGCTAGGGAAAGGTTTGTTTCCGGGAGGGAAAAGAAACGTTTACAGGAGAGGTTACGGAACCATAGGGAAACTAAGGTTTCAAAACTAACGTTTCGAGGGCGAGAAACAAAGGTTTCCAAGCCGGAGAAAATGAGTTTGTAAGTTTCCGCTTGCTCCCCGGAGCAGCAGCAGCACCAGGAGAGGTGGCAGCGGCAGCAGCAGGCAGCGGGCGCAGCAGGAGCCGCAGGGCCGCAGTAGCATTAGCAGCAGCCGCAGCAACAGCAAGAGCAGTCGCAGCAGGAAGACGCAGTAAAAGAAGAGCAGAAGAAGAAACGGGAGAAGAAAACTCAGAAGGGAGAAGAAGAAGAAGAAGAAGACGAAGAAAAAGAAGAAGAAAAGGAAGCCGAAGAAAAGGAAGACGAAGAAGAGCAAGAACAACTGCAGGAGAAAAACTAGAATACTGCAGCGGGCGCCTTCTGTTTGGCGACGGCCCTACGTAGCAGGCAGCGGCATGTACGCGGCATTTTCTCGCATCGGAGACAATCGACAAGGACTGCAGACAACAATGAACAGCGAAGAGTAACATCAGGAACCTCGACGTGAAGCAGTTGCCACAGCATGGCGAGGCCGAGATGAAGGGCAGCCCGAAAGGTTAGTTTCATTGCTTTCAAACTAACGTTTCGAGACATAAGTTTTTTCAGACGAAAAAGGTTTGTTCGAAACAAAAGTTTTCCGTGTCCGTGAAAAACAAACGTTTCAGCTTGGCAGTCTGGCAGTTTGTTATTCCAACCCAAAACAAACGTTTTGTAGAATAGTTTGTTTCCGTACCTAAAACAAACGTTTCTGAAACAAACGTTTTCGCAAAAACAAACAAACAAACTAGTCGAAAAAAGGTTTGTTTTTGAGCGTTTCAAACTAGTTCCGACGGAGTTTGTTTTGAGTTTCCAATTTCAAACTAACGTTTCCAAAAAAGGTTTGTTTCGAGCCCTGAAACTAACGTTTTCGCAAGGGAATCGTTAGTTTTTGGAGGAAACATTTGTTTTCTCTTTCCGCTGCTTCCAGTCCCAAGCTTGGACAACACCAAAACATTAGTTTCCGCCTGGACAACAAACCTTTTCTGCCGTCTAGAAATATTTGCTTCAACCAGGAAATAAACATAGAAAACTAACCTTTCTCCTGTCGAAAGGTTTGTTTCCATCCCAAAACAGACTCCTGATTGCATCCCTACTGCGCAGAGTCCATCGATTCTCAACCGACAAACACGGCCTCTGCATCGAAATAGGGCACTTCAATTTCATCCTCCTGAAATTCATGGCACGGGTGGACACACAAACTTGGAATGAAGCTACCAAGCTTTCCATTGTTGCTGCTGAAATCCTCTGCTTTAGCCAAAAAAATACTAATCCCTCAAAATCCAGCGCTTTAAAAAGTAATGTCTCCAGCACTGAATAGCTATGATCAGGGGAACCCTCCATCCATTCTTAGACACCCCAAATACTCTGGGTAAATCATCCATATTTGCTGCTTAAGTCCCCATGATTGATGGTCAGATCACCGTTCTCGTTGGTAAAGCCCATCCATTTTTGGGCCATCCGAAATCAAATCACACGCTCCAACCCACACATTGGTGAAAGATCTCCATATTCGCATGGTTTGAATTTTGAGTATTGATTGATATCACGGATATCCCCATTACTGTATCTTCGTTGAAGTTCCATTCAGTGTGGCAATAAATAGGGACAAATGGGGACACATGGAGATAAATTAGACAAATTAGATAAATTAGATAAATTAGATAAATGGAAATCATTTAGGACTTTTCTTTTATAACTTTCTAAAAAAAAACATGGAACGATTTAGAATTTAGAACAGCGAAAAACTCGTCTCCTGGATCAGCACATGCGTTCGCTTCGACCGCTCGCGGCTGCGCGCCATCTCCGCTGAGGCCGGTCGCTCCAAGGAGCGGCCACGGGTGCCACGGGTGCCGGGGATGTGCAACGGTACCTCGGTCATCCTGTACCACGGATACCACGGGTGCCAGGAAACTCGTCATGTTTCGTCAATGAAAACATATGAAAACAATAGGCCAGTATGTGACACAGTATGTGACACAGTATGTGGCTATAGGTCAGTTTCGTTAATATGTTGATATATGTTGATATAACTCAAGACCTATAGCATCCATGCTTCCAAATGTGAATGATGATAGTCGATGGTAATCCATGATCACCAAATCCTGAGAATATCCCCCAACCGGAACAGGCGCACAACAAATGTAACTCTTCCCATATACACTGGGATGATCATTGAAAATATTGAAATACCCAAGGCGCAAAAAAAAAATGCTCAGTGGCCTTCATTTATGAACTCTCTGGATCACCCCACAAACTCCGTCCTGACGACATCCTCGCAGTGCGGCCACAAAGATCCTGCCGAACAAAAGTGGGAGAAATCTGATGGGTTTTTGTTGGGTGAAAAAATATTGCTTTTCTAGGCTGGGAACCATCTCCGGTCATCAGTTGTGGCCACATGTCTGATCCAAAAATTGGATGATTTAAGCATGGAAAAATATGGAAAAATTGGATGTGCAATCAGCCGCTCCCCATCCCCTCGCTCTGGGTTTCTGCACTTTCAGGTCTGGGCAGACTTGGCAGCTCGGCGCGGGAACCTATGAGGGTAGGGAAAACTGAGCGATTGGAAAGGTGGAGATATCTTTACATTTTCCTACTGCGTTTTCCAATTTTTGGTTCACTAACTCGTTATATCTGTATGGGCGGCCCATACAGTATGGGGTTCTTACTTTGTTGAAAAGGCTGCATGCGTGCGCCATGATTTTGTTTCTGCCTCCGTGTTTGCTTTCCTGGGCACATGCTCGTCTCTCAGTATGCTCTCCCAGTATGCTGCGGATGCTCTGCGCCGCATGACACTTGTCTCCCACTGTTTCCCAGTCCGGCGTAAGCTTGGGCCGCATGGTTTTACACTTGTTTCCGGTTTGTCTCCGAATGCCCTGTGGAATTTTGCGTTTGTGTTCCACCTGTCTCCCACTTTTCTCTCGTTTGTCTCCCATTTGTCTCTCGCCTGTGTCCCTTAAGTTTTTCGCCTGGCTCCTACTTGTCTCCAACTTTGCTGTGGGTGCCTTGGGCACTTCTCTCCCGCTTGTCTCCCAACACTCTGCGCGCGCGCCTTGGGCCGCATGATTTCCCAAACGGAGTCAGTTGAAAAGGCGCACATCATTGAGGCGGAAGAATTCGCCTTGCTTTCCACTGGTTTTTTGTCCTTGTCTGCGGCGGAATTATTTGTTTCCTACTTATCTCTCACTTCTCTTTTGCTTCTGGCTGTCCCCGGCGCGGCAAAAACTACTTTCTTACCACTTATCTCCCACTTGTCCCACCTTTCCCATCTTTCCCTTCCCACCTTTTGTCTCTGTGCTGATTTTTCTAGTCGCCAGCGAAACGTGACAGGGGGGGCGGATGATGATTGGTGTCAGGGCAGATGACTATTGATGTCCACAAGTTTAACGAAATCTATCCACCAAAATCACAAGAAACATATAGATCCATCAACTTCAACCAACAACTGGCTGGTGTTTTCACTCCCCTGAAAGTCATGGGGGATCATCATCAACATCATCGTCATCATCATCACCATCATCATCCCTCATCCCACTAAATAGGGATTATCGAGAAAATACGCCTGAAACTGCCCAGCAAACATAATTTGATCTATGCAGCAACTGCAGCCACCAATTTCGGACCCGCCTCGCACCAATTGTCCTGGGAGCCGTGCCCTGCACAGCCAAAAATTGCGCTTTGCGGCGGGAAACTCAAAGTGCTTCTTCATTCCAACGATTTCGATTTATAGTTTGTGTTTGTTGTTGTTGTTGTTGTTGTTGTCGGATGTATGATATATGATATGTTGTTGGAATCCCTGCGAGGTTTCCTGCAGAACCAATGAGAAACATCAAAATAGCCAGCGCCTGGTCATCCCAGTCATCCCACCGTGAAACGAAGGATGAAGTGCCCCTCTGAAAATGGACGTGTAGCATCCCCCTACTATGGATTGATGACCTATCTTTTGATCTTGGTACAGACTTTGAGCATGGTCATGCCATTGTTATGAAATCTTATTACATTACATATCTTGGCCATGGACAAAAACTGACGAGGGTGGGATGTGAGCATGCCCTGAGATGGAAAATGTTACCAGCAGTTTTCACATGTTCCAGATGCGTCAACCCTGGCACGAGTGGCGCAATGGGTTTGTCAATAGATTTTACCCCTACATGTTGGGGATGGTTTCAAGATGGGAATGACCTGGCATGCTACAACTGATTGGTGGTTCGGCATACGGCCAGTGGTTGTAAGTAGGCACATCTGTACAAAACGGCCAGTGGTTGTAAGACGGCACTTGTGCACAAAAAGGCCACTGGTTGTAGGAAGGCACTTATGCACAAAGTGGCCAGTGGCTGCAAGGAAACACTTTAGCACAAAACGGCCAGGGGATGTAAGAAGGCACTTCTGCACAAAGTGGCCAGTGGTTGTAAGACGGCACTTCTGCACAAACCGACCCATGGATGCAAGCAGGCACTTCTGCACAAAACGGCCAGAGGTTGTAAGACGGCACTTGTGCACAAAAAGGCCGGTGGTTGTAAAAAAAATACGTTCATACGAAACGGCCAGTGGTTGTAAGAAAATACGTTTGCACAAAACGGCCAGCGGTTGTAAGAAGGCACTTGCGCACAAAACTGCCAGTGGTTGTAAGAAGGCACGTTTGCACAAAACAGCCAAAGCAGAATTTGTCCTGTAATTCCGGAGACTCATATTAAAGAGCTGCAAATGATGGAAATACGATGAAAAAAGGTATGATGGAAATACGTCATTGTAGCTGGGTCTTTGCTGTGTTTCACAGCACTTTGCCACTCCAAAGTGACATAAGACTCTTAAGGCAGCATCAAGCTATCACTGATCCAAACATCTCCCATCAAAACGCAACAATTGAAAGCCGTTTAAAATTATTAAACTACTTTAAGACTTTCAGATCCCTTATAGATTTGTCGTAGATCCCTCATACATTTGTCATAGTTTCAACAGTTTCGTCAGACCTGCAGCTGAAAACCCCCCATCCCGGGCCATGGCTCGGCCTGTAGAGGGGCACATGGCCATGGCTCGGCGCCAGCACTGCCACCACTTCGCCACTGAAGACTTTGCCCGTCTTCAGCGCCAGTGGTTCCAGAGCTGCCTCCAGGGTGTCCAGCATAGCTCCTGCCAACAAAAAAACGGTTCTATCTGGTTCATAAATGTTATAAGTTACAATAATTAGTTATAATCATGTTAATCATCATGTTAATAATTTCAATAATGTTTTTACTGCGTAATATGTTTATAAGCCAGCTATAAATGGGATAAATCGACGACCACAAGACATGATGCAAAATGTTACAAGTTGTATATCTAAGTATATCTACGTTGTGAGCATTATAAGGCAGTTTGAGTACTGGGATCTACCCCTGGTATACAAGGATTATCAATCGCTTCCGAGTACGGAATTTCCGAGACCGAATGGCATCTTATCCACGTATCTATCCATCAGTTCAATCAGTTCCCCATCTTTCCACCCAAGCTACCTGACCTACCTGACCTACATGCATAGCTATCTACATATACTTACGTGTGAAATAAGAGAAACGAGCTTCGGGCAGCAGTCCTGTTTCTTGAGCCAAAGCGACAAGTAAGACAACAAATTGAGTTGTCAAGTGACCTGCAAACTGGATTCCCGGCTTAAACCCTTTAGGTAAGCTCATGCATTTAGGAATTCCAGTCAAACTTCGGATGTTTGTGAAACCAACTACGGGACCCTATCCTGGTGAGCCATGTGCTACTACCAGGTGCATAAGTGAAGTCATATTTGGGCATCCATTTTGGGATTGTTTCGGGCATCCATTTTGGGATTGTTTCACCCGCATCCATTCTTCTCCCCCTTCGCATGTTCTAGAGAGGTCTCTGGGATAGGTGTCTCCAGAGATGGATGCTTGGGTTTGATGCCTAGTAGGTGCAGTGCATGTGGCCATTTGCCAACCGCCAAAGGTTTTGTGAAAGGATCAGCTCGCTGCGACGTAGTCTTAATGTACATCCACTTTGCAATTCCACTGGAAAATACTTCATACAAAGATCCCAGATTGATGCGGTGATGTTTACTGACATGACGCAGTTTCGGACTGTAACCCTGATTGCAAATCGCAATAACGGCTGTATTGTCTTGCATGCAACGCATTTCAACTTCCCTACCATATACCTTCTCAATAAATTCAAGAGTCGGCAGAGCATCAAATACTCCCGATGCTAATGAAATCACCTCGGCCTCTGTAGTCGATCTGCTTGTTGCTCCCTGGCGCTTGCTGCTCCAGCTCAAAGGCCAAAAGGAGTTTGGTCCTTCCAAACACAACAGGCTTCCCGACGACGATTTCGCATCTTCAACTGCAGATGCATGGTCGGCATCTGTATACAAGACCAATTTGAGGTCTTGTTGCCTATCTGCAATCTTTCCACGAAGTTTGAAATCTTTGGTCGTCCACAGATAACTCATGAGTCTGTACAAACGTTTGTCGTCTGCAGTGCTCCAGCATGTTACGCGACGAGTTAAATCTGCAATTGCCTTTTGAATGTCCGGTCGGCAGAGCCGGGCACACCAGAGAATTTTCATAAGGACTCGGCTGGCTGTTCCAGATAATTCCCCACGGGACTCCCATTCTGTCAATGGCAAACTTCCTTCAGGAAGATACGGAGAGCTTGCTTCTTTCAAGGGCTTTCCGGCCAATTCAACATAGAAATCACATGAAGATTGGATGAAGTCTACCATGTCAAACTCTACCTCAGTTGAATCTTCATTATGATGGAAAACGTGTTTTCTACCCAGACATCGGTCTACTTCAGTTGGTGGTTCGATTTCCAAATGACTGGATAAAGTCTTCCAAAATTCTGCATGAAGATGTGAGGGGCCACTAAGCAAAACATCATCTACATATAGAGTGAGTAACAAACCATATCCGAATGTCCAATTTGATTGGTTATCTTGGTCTGGGCTACCACCCATGATTTGCATCACCTCCCGGAATCTGGCATCCCAGTGAAAGCCGCTTTCTGGATGCCCGTACAAGGCTTTGTCCAGAGGTGCAACTGGATCCTTTATGTGCGAGTACTCCTTCGGAACTAATTCAGGTGGCAGCAAAACCCATGTGGGCACCTTGGTTTTTAACAGGCTCTGTGTATATGCACGCACAACATCACTTTGGGTGCTTTTGTTCCCTTTTAGGGCACCATAGCTGAGGTTGAAGTTTATTGCGGTTATTCCAGATGGATTGACCTTAAGTTCTTGAAGAATCGCTATGTTGTTGGACTCATCAACTATTTGGTCTCCCCTGAAAACGACCCTTGCCTTCAACTTTCTCAATGTTAGACTTTCTGCGTGCTTGACACTGAGTATTGTCATGAGCCTTCCCAAGTTATATTGCTTTCCTGATTTCAAAAGTTCTTCTTTTGGGATTATTTTATCGCACAACCAGACCTCATTAGCAACTAAGCCATCCCTTTCTTTGGCAATAGCTTCATAGGCTCCCGGATGTTTGCTCCAGTCTCTTCGGTCGATGACTTGGTGCACTCCTACAGGGACAGATCTTGGCACATGTTCGGACTGTACAAAGGGAACCGTTGGCATGCATGGAACGCTGGCATCTGGATAAAGGCTATTCGAAATCACTTGGGCCATCTTTTCTGTGTAGAAGGCTGATCGTGAAGTCTCTGACCCTTCCAAAGGACTATGTTTAAACCCTTGTGGATGCTTACATTGGTAGCCTCCAAGATTAACTGCCAATTTCATGGATGTTGTTACTACTCTCCATGTCTTTTTATGTGGTTCCCCATTCTTGTCAACCAATCCTAGTGCACATCCATTGCAACAAGTTTCGTACATGTTGTGGCGTTTGATGAACCTCAGCAACGCTGGCAACGCCCAGCCTTCACTTTGCTTCGGCCATTCAAAACTAACATGACCCCCGTTCGCAATGACATTTTCTGCCACAAGAAGGAAATGCTCCAACAGCTTTTTGCTTGTTTTTCTTTTCTTGGCCAATTTGATCTTGTACTTTTTGCCATACCTATGCAAGTTCATCTTTTGCCATGGTGACCATGGTCCGCAGGGTATACTTGCCCAAAGGTCTGCCCCCTTGAACTTATTGGTCTGGTTCAAAAGGCTCGCAATTTGTTGAGGATCTTCAAGGTCAGTTACGTCACGACTAAGTCTGAAATGCTCAAACCCCCTTGATTGGTTAACCTTTCCCAATGTAGAGTCTTTGCTGCAGCAGAACTCGAACATCACCGGCTTCTTTCCTGACCGGATCCTGCGTTCTTTTGGCGGGTTCAATGTCCTTTCATTAGCTATAACTGCAGGGACTGGTGATAAACCAAGAATGGATGTGACAGCGTCCAAGCCCCTTGATGGTTCGGTCTGGACGTTACATGTCATAGCCATGATCCTAGCTTTCACATTGGTGGGCTTCTCCAACGGATAAAAGTACGTGACACCTGTCCAACTTTTGGATGAGATCCTACGGTTTGGTGACATTTCTTGCCAATCATCACCAAAGGTAGACGTTTTTCCACGACAAGACCAAATTGTTTCTCTTTTTGAGGACACTTCATTTACTTCGAAAGGACAATCATTGCCAACAGGCGTGAAAAGTCTTTTTCGAGGTCGCACATGAACCCGCTTCCAAGCTCCCTTTTGATCGTCATATGCCCAAGAGTCATTTTCATTTTCGGGTTTTGCCTTGCCCGCACGAGGAGCCAAGTGCTTACTCTCGCGCGGTTCGGCTTCGACGATGGGGATGTTTTTCAACTTGGATTTCACGGCTTCTTTGAGTGCAACATGCATAGAAGTATCAACAATTTCAACAGGCTTTTCTTCCTTTTTGGATTCGGCTTCTTTTGCAATCTTTTCTTCCTCCAACAACCTCCCAATCCTAGCATGACATTCATCAGTATGACGAACACCCTCAGCTATCCTTTCACAACCTTTGCACCCAATAGTTTTCCCAAAGCGGATGCATCGTTCAAGTGTCACATAAGCCTTACGTTTTCTTTTGACGGGGCTTGGTGCATTCTCATCGAACGGAAGTGCGTCCCTTGGCTCGATCTTTGGCAAATCGGCTTCTGCGCGGAACAAGGACAACTGAGCATTGGTGGCTTCTTCAAGTGGAAAAATAAACACTTCAGGCATTACTAGTTCAGAGGCATACGCTTGGATAGGTTTTTCACAACCCTTTTTGTTTGTGCGAACGGCTTCATAGTCCAGCACTAAATGCACTCCCCTAAACTTGTACCCATTGTCAATTCTCCAACCACAGAAGATACCAGGATATGTTCTGGGATCGAAAGCTGGCAACTCACGGTGCTTAGGAGGTTTATACCAAACTAAGGCTCCATACGGAATTTTGTACCCTGTGAATGGTTCCCCTGAAGCAACTTCAAAGCAAGTTTTGCCCTCTTTCAACTTTTTGGCTTCCGGTGTTTCATTTGGGTGCACCGGACATGGAGTGGTGACTGCATGCGCTACACAAAAGTACTCTATGCTACGCGGCCAAAATTCATGTGGAAGTCCTGCTTTCAATTGGACGGCACGAGTGCCTTCTTTGATTCTTCTGATCAGGCTTTCAAGTTTAGCATTATGATATGGATCGTTTTCGATCCCAGGCTCACTTAACCAACCAAGATGCTCGACAGCTTTTGTCAGCTCCTGAGCACAATCGGTTTTGACTGTACACGAGGATCGGGGAGAAGCTTTCGTGCCTGCGAATTTCTGCAATGCTAAGATGTTAGAATCCGTGTCGCGGCTGCTCATGGAGAAGGCTCCAATGCATCCTGAAAACTCATCTAAGCAAATCAAACAAGCTTGCTCTCCACCTGCACCCTTAGTCAAATCCGACCCTAGGATGATGTGATCTGCCCGCATCATATGCCCATAGTGTAACGGAGGTACTTCATCTTCGTCAGGTTCCCCCCTTGACCTATGAACTCGTCCTGTCATTTTTGATCTTTGGCAAACCAGACAATACCTATTTTTGGGAAAGTGGCTCAACTGATGCTTTTCCGATTTGGATTCTTCAATCAGGCGATCCCTTAAAGATGGTGTACATGGATTAGCTTCTTCATCCTCCTCATCAAGGGGCTTATCCGATGGTTCCATACTGGGTTCCTCGCACAACATGATTTCATCTCCAAAATGCGGAAGGTTTTCCGGCTTCAATTTAAGACCTTTATCACTCCCCTTAGGCAAGTCTGGTGGTGCAACAGCCTTGGGCGGCTCAGGTTTCGGCAAACCAGGTAAATCAGTAGGAGGAACAACCAAATCTTTGGGGTCTATTCCAACAACTTCATCTACGCACCTCATTTCAGGGATATCGTAGTATGCTGGGTCAACCCTTTCTGACTCGGCCGGCGCTGCACCTACCCATTCACGAACCACTGGGACGTTCTCCCTCACTTCAAGAGGAATCTTGGCACTCTGAGGACAGAAGTGCTTCAAGTCGCCCAAACAGTCGGCACGGACAAGATACGGAAGTTCGTCCGGCAGCCATACAAAACCTCTTTTGTGTTGATTTACTTGGATCCCCAGCGATAAGGCATGAGGACATGATGCCAATGTGTAGAAGGTGTTTTTGCCACTTATTTGCCCCTGAAGTTCTATTGCATTTGATGCTTTACGTTCCCCACCCCCGGTCTTAAAGATCAAGTTTTCTGGTGGGTCTCCGATGCATGGCAACCATTCTTCAGGCATGGACTCCTTTGACAGCAAATTTCTACCGGCACCTGAATCCAGTAAGAACTCCATTTCAACGGGGTTCGCAACCATTGCAGGGGTGCTAGAATTATCCAGTTGACACATCTGATTACAGCATGTTATGGCCGTCATGATGGTCGTTACAGCTTTGGCCAGCAGATTCATGCATGGGAGCTTAACTGAACTTCTAGACACCTTTCTACAAACTTTCTTGGCTTGGCTCAGGGCGGCGTTTGCCGTGGGAATCGCTGAGAAGGCTGTGGCTGTCGCTGCGGCAACTGATGCAACTCCGGCATTCTGGCTTGAGGTGGGGGTGCTGGACTTTACTCGAGGTTTGTTCCCCTTATACAGGTTGGACTTGTCATGCAAGTACTCGCAATTTGCGCCTTTCGAGCAACTGTCAACCGCGAAATACCTACATGGCATTTTGGCTTTCTGCTCTTTGGTGAGTTCTGGCCTGTCCCCTTTATCCTTTGCACCTTTGCCATCCTTTCCTTTGCCTTTGCCTTTTGTTGCAGCTGCGGCATTAACACTTGCTTCTTCCTTCTTTTTGTTTTGAGTTTTTGTTTTGCCATCAGATTTTGCTTCTGACTTTTCTTTTGTTTCTTTCTTTGGCTTTGATGTTTTCTCGGGCTTTTCTTTTGTTTTGGTCTTGGGGTCAGCTTGCGCCTGGGATTTTGCTTTCCTGGCCTCCTACAGTCAAGGCTTTGTCGACTGAAGTTGTGTTGACATCCATTTGAGAGATCTCAATTGCTTCAATCATCTTGCCGTAGAGCCATGTGCTCGTACGTTTGCTGCTCCCTTGACGAGCTTCACGATACTTATCAATAGCCAAAGCCATTTTTGGATGATTTTTGAGGTTTTCAAATAGCAACGATTTCAAGGAGTTCTCTGGTGGCAATTCGGTGGCCTCCAAAGCTCCGTAACAGTAGTCGTAATGCTGTTTGAATTCTTCCAGTGCTTTGACATCATTGCCTCCCATTTTGAGAGACAAGAGGTGATGCTGTGACAGCGCAGTTCCTCTGTCACGATCAAGTCGAAATTTTTGGAAAACATGCCATAGCAACATTCGACCTTTTGGCTGCTTATTTACAGCTTGAAACCTCTCCTGAAAAGTCTGGAATTCCATAGCGAACTTTGTTGATTTTGCTAGTTCAAGCATTTTGGACCCCAGAATTCTATCCAAGATTGGGTAGTCACCAGATGAATTGAACTCATCCCCCTTTTCCGAGGTGTTGCATAGGCTAATCCATTTGAAAACTTGACTTTCATCATTCTTTGCATATTTACAAATGATGCTAAACACTGTGTTTCTAAAGCTCCTACACCTAGCAGCATCGGCCGGCAAGGGCGGTAGCTTCATTTGATCGTAGTATTTGACTCTCATGGTTTTCTTTTCGATTCTATATGGATCCCTTTCTCCGCTTGAACCAGTGCTGGAAACACCATCGCCTAAAGGGGATTCTGGACCTGACGGTGGCCCGCTCCCTCCAGGCTTGCCTCTTCCGCCCTTCTTGGAGCGTGAGCTGGACGAAGACGATGATGGCCCGCTTCCTGGTGGCGACTGAGGAACCCTTGGCCGCTGATCCGACTCATTTGAAGGCGGTCTGCGTCCATGTCGATTTGACCTTTGAGAGTTAATTTCATTTGCTATTGTTTGCACTTGATTTGCCAACTGTTGGACTTGGATGCTCAATGCCATGTTCTGATCACCTTGAATTTGATTCCCTACCTGCCAGTTCCTAAGAATTTCTGGAGGCAACATAGGAGGTGCCAAGTGCAACTCTCCTGAACACTGCCCTGGGGAAGGTGCCGTGCGCAACTCTTCACCATAGAATCCTGAAGCGCGGGGCACAGCACATTGCGATTGACCGGTGGGACCAACTGGAAATTCCGTACCAGGATGGCTAGATCTCGGTGTGGCTATGCTCCTTACTATGGGACTCACGGCAAATGACTCAGGAATAGACGTACATGGCATAGGCTGAACTGAACTTTTAGGCACTGATGACGACGAACTTGATTCACCCAATTTTGGTGGGCATCTCAGATCCATGATTGGGTTCCTTTTGGCTTGGGCTTCAAATTGGAGGGCCTCATTTTTGGCATTAACTTCGAATTGAAGGGCCTCATTTTTGGCATTAGCTTCAACCTGAAGGGCCTGGAACTTCGCCGGGTCCGTTTTCTGGACTTGCAACGCCCGAATCATGTTATTTTGATCCTTTATTTGGTTCATCATAACATCCATTTGACTCTGCATCTCTACCATTTTGTTTTGGGTAATTACCAATGCTTCATGTTTTTCTTGAAGTGCACCGGCAACATGAACAATTTGTTGGGATCTTTCAGCTAGCAACTTCTTAAGGTGCTCAATCTGTCCCTGACTATTCACAACTTCCCGCTGGGCATTTTGGACCACCCTGGAGGATTCTTCCTGGGATTGGGTTACCCGCACGGTTGCTTCATCAAGGGACTGCCTAATCCTATCACTGGCTTCAGCTTCTATGGCTTGGACCTGCGACTGGAATTGATTTTCTAAGGCATTTATTTGTGACTGAGCTTGGGCTTTCGCAACACAGGCATATTGCATAGCTTGGGAATTGGCATTAGCTTCAGCGGTCTTAGCAAATTGAAGGGCCTGACTCTTGGCTTTGGCTTCAAATTGAAGGGCCTCATTTCTGGCATTAGCTTCAAACTGAAGCGCCTGATTCATGGCGTTTACTTCAAATTGGGACACATACTGAAGGGCCTGATCCCTAGCATCAGCAACCATTTGGTGAGCCTGAGCTACAACCAATGAGCTAGCATCCAACAAATTGACTACCCTGGCATTTGTGAATTGCAAAGTCTGATTGTCTTGGACAGTGACATTACGTGCATCGATATTATGGACTGCTTGGTGATACTCATAGCTGTGCATGACTGTTGGTTGTCCCTTAGGGATGGATAGACCCGATGACGATGTTTCTGTTGACATACTCGAGTCTTGGATTGGGGTAGAAACAGCTTGGGCCAATGGTACACGCCCTGGTGACCCTTCATCTGCCAAATGCTCCATGTTTCTGACGCCTGGGCAAATGATCGAGCTTCAATGCTTGGCAATTGATCAGGGGCGTAGGAATTCTCCCAAACAAGCCTGAACAGAGTGATCAGCAAAAAATTTGGCCTGCACGTACTCGTCGCAGCCCTCAGATTGCCTCTTCCTCTTCAACTTGATATGGACTCCCTTAACCTCTTCTGGATCAAATGTTTGCCGCAAATGCTCAATGATCTCTACCTTATCGTCCACAAGAATTGCTGTTTCGCGATCTCCTCGACGGTCTCCGAGCGAATCAAGAAACGTCTGGATCACTGCAACCTTGACAAGTGGCTCACGTGTAAAGATTATCCCTGAAATTAAATCCTGGGCTTCAGCACGGTTCCACTGTTGAACGACTGACTCCAATCTTTCGTCTGAATGTACGTAACTCAGAACAAAAATCCACCTCTGCTCGCCTGAATCCTCTTTCAAGTGACGAAGCACCTCAAGGTTCTGCGGAGGGATTCTTCCTGTAGTCAATGCACACTCTTCCCAATGTCTGTCTAGGACCTGATGATGATCCACAAACAAAAACTTGGCTTCGGATACCTGAACGTGAGATAGGGCAATTCGGCCTTGGGGCCTAGTAAGTAAAAAATCACCGCCGTCTGTTGAGATGTATGTACTGACGGATTCCGGTAACAATACCACTATGTCCTCTCCCCTCGCTGCTGTGGCTACCCGATCTGCTTCAGCCAATTGCGCCTGCACTTTTGTGTCGACTTGCACCCTCGATCGTGCCAAAAAGTTGAACGTTTCCAATGCTGAAAATGAACTAGTCGACAAGTGTGGATGGGTAGGAGACAGATATCCGAGTCGTACACCTTCTCGGATAAACGCAATCTTTTGCGCGTTGCCCCTTTTACCTCCCCTTGGAAACCACAGTAAAGAGTGCAATTCCTCGTACTCCGGGTGCTCGGGATCGGCAGGTTCAGATGTTGCTGCGTCCCGAGCACCCGAAGAAGAAGCAGATGCTATGGCTGCCGCGAAGAAAGCCTTACGGCTGATAACCAAGAGAAACGAGCTTCGGGCAGCAGTCCTGTTTCTTGAGCCAAAGCGACAAGTAAGACAACAAATTGAGTTGTCAAGTGACCTGCAAACTGGATTCCCGGCTTAAACCCTTTAGGTAAGCTCATGCATTTAGGAATTCCAGTCAAACTTCGGATGTTTGTGAAACCAACTACGGGACCCTATCCTGGTGAGCCATGTGCTACTACCAGCTGCATAAGTGAAGTCATATTTGGGCATCCATTTTGGGATTGTTTCGGGCATCCATTTTGGGATTGTTTCACCCGCATCCATTCTTCTATAAATAGGGAAATAAATAGGGAAATAAAAAGGGAAATCAATAGGGCAATAAATAGGGAAATAAATAGGGAAATAAATAGGGAAATAAATAGGGAAATAAATAGGGAAATAAATAAGGAAATAAAAAGGGAAATAAATAGGGAAATAAATAGGGAAATAAATAGGGAAATAAATAGGGAAATAAAAAGGGAAATAAATAGGGAAATAAAAAGGGAAATAAAAAGGTAAATAAATAGGGAAATAAAAAGGGAAATAAATAGGGAAATAAATACGGAAATAAATAGGGAAATAAATAGGGAAATAAATAGGGAAATAAAAAGGGAAATACATAGGGAAATAAATAGGGAAATAAAAAGGGACATAAATAGGGAAATAAATAGGGAAATAAATAGGGAAATAAAAAGGGAAATAAATAGGGAAATAAATAGGGGAATAAAAAGGGAAATAAAAAGGGAAATAAATAGGGAAATAAAAAGGGACATAAATAGGGAAATAAATAGGGAAATAAATAGGGAAATAAAAAGGGAAATCAATAGGGAAATAAATAGGGAAATAAATAGGGAAATAAATAGGGAAATAAATAGGGAAATAAAAAGGGAAATAAATAGGGAAATAAATAGGGAAATAAATAGGGAAATAAATAGGGAAATAAAAAGGGGAAGAAATAGGGAAATAAATAGGTAAATAAATAGGGAAATAAATAGGGAAATAAATAGGGAAATAAATAGGGAAATAAATAAGGAAATAAAAAGGGAAATAAATAGGGAAATAAATAGGGAAATAAGGAAAAAAATAGGGAAATAAATAGGGACATAAATAGGGAAATAAATAGGGAAATAAATCGGGAAATAAATCGGGAAATAAATAGGGAAATAAATAGGGAAATAAATAGGGAAATCAATAGGGAAATAAATAGGGAAATAAATAGGGAAATAAATAGGGAAATAAATAGGGAAATAAATAGGGAAATAAATAGGGAAATAAATAGGGAAAAAACTAGGGAAATAAATAGGGAAATAAATAGGGAAATAAATAGGGAAATAAATAGGGAAATAAATAGGCAAATAAATAGGGAAATAAATAGAGAATTAAAAAAGGAAATAAATAGGGAAATATAAATAGGGAAATAAATAGGGAAATAAATAGGGAAATAAATAGGGAAATAAATAGGGAAATAAATAGGGAAATAAATAGGGAACTAAATAGGGAAATAAATAGGGAAATAAATAGGGAAATAAATAGGGAAATAAATAGGGAAAAAACTAGGGAAATAAATAGGGAAATAAATAGGGAAATAAATAGGGAAATAAATAGGGAAATAAATAGGGAAATAAATAGGGAAATAAATAGGGAAATAAATAGGGAAATAATTGGGAAATAAATAGGGAAATAAAATAGGGAAATAAATAGGGAAATAAAATAGGGAAATAAAATAGGGAAATAAATAGGGAAATAAATAGGGAAATAAATAGGGAAATAAATAGGGAAATAAATAGGGAAATAAATAGGAAAATAAATAGGGAAATAAATAGGGAAATAAATAGGCAAATAAATAGGGAAATAAATAGGGAAATAAATAGGGACATAAATAGGGAAATAAATAGGGAAATAAATAGGGAAATAAATAGGGAAATAAATAGGGAAATAAATAGGGAAATACACAGGGAAATAAATAGGGAAATAAATAGGGAAATAAATAGGGAAATAAATAGGGAAATAAATAGGGAAATAAATCGGGAAATAAATCGGGAAATAAATCGGGAAATAAATAGGGTAATAAATAGGGGAATAAATAGGGAAATAAAAAGGGAAATAAATCGGGAAATAATAAATAGGGAAATAAATAGGGAAATAAATAGGGAAATAAATAGGGAAATAAATAGGGAAATAAATAGGGAAATAAATAGGGAAATAAATAGAGAAATAAATAGGGAAATAAATAGGGAAATAAATAGGGAAATAAATAGGGAAATAAATAGGGAAATAAATAGGGAAATAAATAGGGAAATAAATAGGGAAATAAATCGGGAAATAAATAGGGAAATAAATAGGGAAATAAATAGGGGAATTAATAGGGAAATAAATCGGGAAATAAATAGGGAAATAAATATGGAAATAAATAGGGAAATAAATAGGGAAATAAATGGGTTTGGTGGACTGATTCATGCAGCTCCCCTGTAAACTTGTGACTGCCGTGTGCTCCCTCTTTTTCCTTTGGGTCATGCACAGGCTTATAGAGTATAGCATCGGTGAACGAGGTTTCCATTGATTCCCAGGGGAATACATAGGAATTAAATAGGGAAATAAATAGGAAAATAAATAGGGAAATAAATAGGGAAATAAATAGGGAAATAAATAGGGAAATAATAGGGAAATAAATAGGGAAATACATAGGGAAATAAATAGGGAAATAAATACGGAAATAAATAGGGAAATAAATAGGGAAATAAATAGGGAAATCAATAGGGAAATAAATAGGGAAATAAATAGGGAAATAAATAGGGAAATAAATAGGGAAATAAATAGGGAAATAAATAGGGAAATAAATAGGGAATAAATAGGGAAATAAATAGGGAAATAAATAGGGAAATAAATAGGGAAATAAATAGGGAAATAAATAGGGAAATAAATAGGGAAATAAATAGGGAAATAAATAGGGAAATAAAAAGGGAAAGAAAAAGGGGAAGAAATAGGGAAATAAATAGGGAAATAAATAGGGAAATAAATAGGGAAATAAATAGGGAAATAAATAGGGAAATAAATAGGGAAATAAATAGGGAAATAAAGAGGGAAATAAATAGGGAAATAAATAAGGAAATAAATAGGGAAATAAATAGGGAAATAAATAGGGAAAAACTACAAGATCCAGCATATTTAAATTTACAATAGCAACTCAGATCCCCCCACTATGAGGTGCGTAGGGATGCATCGCGAAGCGGCACCTTGCAGGCGGAGCCAACGTCCACCTCGTGGCAGTCCGATAGATCGTACCTGGCTGGCTTTGTCCGCCATATGGGGAATGCCTCAAAACGATATGTCCGAAGAACACATGGTTAAGCATATGGTGAAAGATGTGGTTTCCAAAAACCCTGGTTAAACATATTTCACCATATTTGTTTACCATATTTTGGAAACCACATCTTTCACCCACTCATAACATGGCCAATTCTGTCCAAAATGACAGCCCATGGCGCACATGCAGTGCTCCGGAATCACATCTTGGGCTCTGGGGAGCCACGGTACAACAGCAGAAGGATTGGCCGCAGCAAACTCGGCCTCTGCCTGGGGGATGCCAGGGATACCATCCATGATAAGAATGAGCAAATCCTGCAAAAAATCAACCTAACATATCCTAACATGAGATTGACCCTATACCAAACCACTATATATTCTTTTCCCAGCCTGGAAAGGAAGAGGCTCATCAGTGCTGTTGTCCATTGGTAAGGCCATATGCCGAGACAATCTGGGCGCAATGCCTGCCATGGTCAGGCATGGTCAGGTGGAATCAGTGAACCGTTTCAAACATTTCCCAAATCCTCAGGTGGAATTCACATCGTCATTGTCCTGAAATGTCCTGAATTTCTGGTTTTCGGCCTAGGTTTCTATAGGTTTCTGAACTTCGGCCAACAGATCCCTAGGGCCCCCAGACATGGCTTGATCTGATCGCAACCGAAGAGTGTCACTTCGTCGAAACATTCGCTGCCCATCCTTTGTTCGCACAGGACACGGAAAATCAGTGGATCTTTTTGTTGGGAAAACCATTGAAAATCAGTGGGAAAATCAACCTTTTCACCCTCTTAATTGATACAATGATGTCCTTCTGCGTCAAGTTCCCCGTCAAATTTGGTATAGAAACTGACCATCACTTAGATGTTGAACAAATCCTAAAGTATCCTGAGAAAAATCTGAAAAATGGGACAATCAGTTCATAGTTAGTTACCTCCATTGGTTGGAAAATCACGAGACAAGCATCCGACACTCCAATAAAGGCGATCCCAACCAACCATCATCGCATTTGAAGGGACCAGCTGCATCCTGAACGTCGATCGATTGGATGTGGCTTCACTTTGGGTCAAAATGCGAAAGCCACCAGGAAAAGGTACAAAATGGATGGGTTGTTGCTAATATAATTGATCAACATCGTTTCAAGGTCACAGAACTGGACTCAAACCAAAAAAAACATGAAAAAACTATGGGTCTATGATGGTCTATGATGGTTTATGGCTTCATTGCTCTTCAAAGGTCTGAGCATCCCTGGGTTTCTCCAAGGCCCCGGCCGCGGCGCCCAAATGGAAGAGCCGACGGAAGTAGATACCTCGATTCCGAAGGCATCCAGATTTCTACATCTTGGGCATGGCTCCAAATTTGAAAACCCCACGGTATTCTCATAGTCATCATAGTCTACGGTTTCGAAATGTTAACTAACATCAATGAACATCAATGAACATCAATGAAACTCAATGAACATCACTTTAAGCCTCCAATTTCACTGGCCATATCCTGGGAAAAAAAAACTAGCAGTAGCTGGAGACACGATATGGTGCTGGATTGACATCGTTGCTGGGCTTCCAACTGGGATCTTCCACGATCTTCAAATAACCCTCCTGCTCCTGTGGTTCGTATGGACTTCCCAGGTCATGGATTGCGTGTGATGATGTAATCCACATGTAAGTCTTGCAAGTAATTGCAAAGTAGATGTTAGAAGTTGAAGAAGTCCTATTTGATAAGATTTAGCAACCTACCAACTGGTATTTTGTGCTCTGAAATGGAAGCATGAAAAGTCCTGGCAGGTATCTGGGCAATAGCAGGCTGGCAGAAACACCCATTCGACCTGACAGGCAAATCTCACCTCCAAAACAGCCAATCAGATCCAATCAGTTTCAATCCGTTGGAACATGTCGGGAATCAGTGGCTCAACTGGCTCAATATATCCGTTTCGTGTACAGTGCACTCCCCACGCAACTGATTTTTAGATGAACATCAAAATCCCATGGAACCACCGTTTGTACCTGCGAAAGGCAGGTGCAAAAGTCTGCCCTTTTCTTGAGCCATGTGCTGTCAGAAATCCTTGTGCAGGGGGCCATGCTATGAACGGTCGTCCATGCTGCATGCCAGTCCTACAAGTGACAACACTTCTTGATTTGTGTGTGTCATCCTTTGAAAACGGCACCACACTCCCCCAATGTTGCTGGTGCAACATTTTCGGTGGCCGTAGCAAAATGCCAGACCAAAGCTTCGTTGGCTGGTCTTATAAAAGGAAAAGAGCCATGCTACATGTCCTCCTCTTCATTCTCGGGAGTCTCGGCAGCGTCCTCGTTCCCATCTTCGGACACCAAGGAGTAGTCGTCGGTGATGTTCCCCTCAGACTCCAAGGCCTCCTCTTGAAAGCTCTCAGCTTCCTCCAAGCCCTCCGGGGGTGGGTCCAAACGTCGTTCGGCTTGGTACGGAGTGCCCAGTGCCTTGGCGACCAAGGTGGGCTGTTTCGCCCATGCTCCAGCCACGGACCCCCGCGGGGTAATCAGCCCCGGGTCCCCTCTCGTGGCCCAATCTCCAGGGATCACCGTAGAGCTCGAGGACGCCAAGCCACCTGGGTTCTGCTCAGGCGGTCGCATTGCAATCCGCAAAGAAGCCAGCAGCGGATTTCCACCAGATCGATCTCCAGCTCCAGTTGGAATGACCCCCATAGGTCCTGCTCCCATCGACATAGATCCGGCCGAAGTCATCTGGCCCACATCTCGATCATCAATTGGCCCACCAGTGCCCATCGCAGCTCGTCCACGAGGTCCAGGTCCAGGGCGGCCACGAGGACGGTCTCCTTCAGCTCCTGCAGGCGCCTGATACCGGCCATACTTATGAGTTGGCCTGCAGTACCCCTCAGCCATCGGCTTCGGTGCAGCTCCAGCCCCGGGCGGTGGATCGGCACTCGACATGCCACCCTGCCCTGCACTGCTAGGAGGCGGACCAGTTGGAAGCGATCCCGCCACCCCATGAGGTGGTGGACCTCCTGGCATTGCATGGTGTACTGGAACTGCTGGTGGTTTGGCCATACGGTTCATCCAACCCTGCATATTCTGTCGCTGGAACCAAGCCTGAGGTGGTGGTTTTCTTCCAGGTTGGACCATCCCGTGCTCAAACGGAACCCCTGGGTCAGCCTCCTCTTCTTCGGTGCTTTCTCTGGCCCCAGGTGGTGGGTAAGCACTTGACATGCCACCCTGCTTCATATCGGTGGTAGGTCCTCATAGCTCCAGGTCACCACATCAGGTCGGATCCTGGGCAACCCTGAGCTGTTGGCCCCACTCTGGTCGCCCTCCTTGATCCTGAAGAAGGTGAAGCCCTTCCACTGTCCAACCCCTGGCACAGGCTGGCTTCCAAAACCCCAGTGGTCGCAGTGCACCTGCCGGGTCCAGGGTCACAGTCGTCCTTTCCGGCTCCAAGTCCTCGCACCTCACAGGGGTGCTTGTGTGCACCGGGTGGTACAGCCTGGATCGGAGTCCACCGTGGACCCTGACCCACCACCCACCAGGCAAGCTGCGCCAGCGGTCACTGCTTCCCGTCGGCAAGCTCTGGAACTCTGCGTCATCCCATGGACCGCTCCACGATCCAGCAGCCATGGCCCCACGCACAGCACAAAGGCGAGGCACGATTGGGGAGCCTGTGAGGCTACAGTCGGAAGTAGGTTCAGTAGGGTTAGCAGGGCCTGGTTCATTTTCCCTAGGCCTCTTTTCATGTTCTTGTGCTGGTCTTGATTTGGTTTTTTCTTCAACTGGTTTAGCCATAGATGCCAGCCCTTCATGACAACACATCCACGCCGTGAGAGCCGACAGGCTAACAGCTCCAGCAGTTTTCACCAACTGGTTAGCTCCGTTTTGGAGCACCAATCCTCCAAGAGCAACTACCGCCTCAGCCAGGCGACAAAGCCGTGATGTTTCATCCGGCATGGAAAACTTGGTCAAACCTAAGGTCCTACGGAACGACTCCCAGCTAGTCAGCAGCACCACAGGCTTCGTCAACAGGTCGGCCGCCAGCTCTGCTCCAGGAACATGCTCCACATGCCACTCGCGAGAAGCCAATCGCTCTCGCAGGACGAAGCTTCTCAATCTCAGGTGTCGTGTTCTCCAAGGGCCATCCGGCGCCAGCAGCAATTGGATCCCAGACAGGTTGTCACCTCTGATCTCAAACTGACCATCGTCGATCATGGCGTTGTGCTCCAGGATGTTCAAGATCACCTGAAGCGACTCGCCCATCGTCAGCGCATCCACATATCCAATGAGCTCGGCCTCCGTACTGCCCAGAGCAGCAAAGGGTTGCCTTTTGCTCTCCCATTGGACTAGAGCGCCACCCCACAATGCCAATATGCCTTGGCAACCACGAAGTCCCTGTGGGGCATGTGAAGCATCCGACAGGAGGGTGAGCTTCATCAGCTCATCTGTTGGCTCCCCCTGATCTGTCAAACAGCTCTTGTAAGTCAAGACAAACTCCCAGGTCTCCTGCAGGTAGCCCAGCAAGTAGCGTCCCAGCTCCTGAACCTTTTTGGGGCACTTGGTCACCCAACCGCTCAAGGTCGATACGGCGAAGGCAAGGTCAGGTCTGGTTCGACCACTCAACCAAAGGAGTTCTCCCAGCAACTGCTGGCACCTGCGAACATCCGCAGGGTCAATGTTATCCTCCACATCCGGAGCCATGTCAATCTTCGGAAGTGGAACTTGGCGACCAGGAACTGGACCATGTCGTTCAAGAAGCTCGCGGGCAAAGTCAGGCTGACCCAAGAGCAAGGAGTCTCCCTGCCATCTGAGCTGCATCCCACAGAACTTCAGCCATTTGACCTCGTTGACCCACTCCACCTCCGAGCACGTCCACTCATCCCGGATTCGGCCCAAAGAAGCTTCAACCACATGGCGAGGTCCAGCACAAAGGATGTCATCCACATAGACAATGAGGAAGCCAAGAGGATCCGCATGAGCATCATCGTTGATGACTGCCTCCGGGTAGTTGGTCTTGGAAACCCCCATGATTGACCAGATGTTGGGTTCTGGCGATCTCGCTAAGTGGCACCGGTGAGTTGGAGTCTCCCATCGGAAGGACGACATGCGGCAGTCCCTGAATGATGCCCAATCTGCTGGGGAGGTATCTAAACCATACATGGCCCCGTCACAGATCCAACGTTCCTCCGCAGAGACCAAGCCAGTTGAGGTCAAAAGTCGCGGAGGCTCCACCACCAAAAGCTGCCGTCGGGTCTGTGATCTGGGAGCCAATAGGAATGCCCCTCTCACGTCCGTTGATGCCAAGGACCAAGAAGCCCCTGCTGCCTTCCTCAGGACACACCTCAGAGCCGTAGAGTCAACACCACCCGCATAAAGATCTGCGGCAGCGGCCGGTCCACCACCTCCAGGCCTTTCGGCTCCATCCCCATTCGGGTCCTTCCCATCCCCGAGGTTCTGCACTGCCGGTGATGCTGCTCCATGAGGTCGATGACAACCATGAACTCCACCATCAGGAAGTTGTGAAGGTTTCACATGCCCAGCAGGATGCACCATGTTGCCGCAGATGACGATTCTCGCCTTCCGCTTTCCCGAGGGTGATTTGATTGTCGGGACAATCTTCGCTGGTGCCACCTCCATCCGGTCGTAGCCAGGCTCATGCACCAACTGATCCACCTTCACCCGGCGAATCGTTCCAGAGCTCACCAAAGCCTCCATCTCGGCCTGCAGCGGCTCCTTCCACAAGTTGATGTCCTTCTTGACTTCGGCCAGCGACACTGTATAGGTTTGTAGCACCGCTCGAGCCTGCTCAGGTTTGTCCAGAGGCTCCAGATCATCCACCATAGCATCCATACCCTGGGAGAGTGCTGCAATCCTGCAATTCGCGGTCTCCTGGTTCAAGGTCGAAGTGCTAACCAGCGCCAACTCCTCCTCCAGGCTCTTCACTTGGCCCTCCAAAAACTGCAGCCATTGGCCATGGATCAAACCGATCTCGGCCCCCACAGCTTCTCTAGAGAGTTCCTGTTCCCAAAGTTTTTTCCATCCCCAATGTTCACGATGAGCACTGTCCACCAAGTCCTCAAGGTTGTGGATCTCCACAGACTCCCAAGCCCGTTCGCCTGCAGGACCATGCCCAAATTTAGCATCCATATCGTCGAGGTCCGGCCGCCCATCCAAGCCCGACTGTGAAGACACCCGCAATGATGTAGATCCAGCTCCATGCAAGCCCGATGGTGAAGACACCTGCATTGATGTAGTTCCAGCACCATGCAAGCCCGATGGTGAAGACACCTGCATTGATGTAGTTCCAGCACCATGCAAGCCCGCTGTTGAAGACGCCTGCAAAGCCAGAGATGCTAAGCCCGACTGTGAAGGGGAACTCAATCTCGCAGATTCACCACAAAGGTTGCAGTCTTCGGTATCCGGCTGCAAAAGTCCACAACCATCACATTCTTTCAGTGCCCTTGAAGTTGAGGCTGTTGTGGAAGAAGCTGGCGAATTTGGGGCCCCCATAGCCTCCTTTGAAGCCTTTGAAGTGGGGTTGGACTCCCCCCCTGCCCACATTGTGCGTAGGGCAGGTTCCGCATCCACACTTCCACCTTCGCCCCCATCTTGAAGTTGGTCTCCAGGAGGATCATCAGGAAACTCATCCGGAGAATAGCCCAAGCTGAGCACGTCCTCCCCCAGATCTGCGATTCCAGCCTCCCCCCAAACATCATGGGAGTCATCCAAAGCCAGATCTTCTCGCAGAAGTTGAGGTAGATCATCATGCTGAAGAGGTTGAGGAACCTTCCGGTCTTCCAAATAGGGAGGCTGTTTCCCTGTCACCCTTCTGGTGGAAGCATCATAGAGCTCCATCACCGCCTTCTCTCCTGCCTCTGCTGGGCGCACCACTGCCCGTGCATGTTGGACTTTTCGTCCTTCTCGAAGCACCCAGCCATTCGTCATGTTGGGACTTGGACCCATGAGCACCATTGACTTGAACGGAGCTGCCAAAGGGCCCGCTTTGTGCCAGCGCTTGGTCTTCACCACCACGCGCTCTCCCAAGGGAACCATAGGTTTCGAAGGCACTCCAACCTTCTGCAACTGCTTCCGAAGCCTTTCTTCTCCAGCCCAACGTGCAACCCCAGGCCAGTCCTGCAACTCCAACTTCGAGGTCGCCAAGAGCACCCGCAACCTTCTCTTGATCTGGCCCACCTCAGCTTCAACCCTTCCATTGGCGGGTCCATCGTCGCCACTCGTCATGGTCTGAAAAAGGGAATGGCTGGAGCACCAATGTTGGAATGGCTTCGACAGGAAGGACTTCTCACGGTCCGTGTGGACCCTCAGGATCGGGACCCCGAGTGCACGGAATCTCCCATACACTCTGCTCGTAGCTTCAACTAGGTGTGCAATGTGCCTGGACTCCACGATCTCGACCATCGTGATGTTCTGAAGTCCCACTGGCCCCTTCAGGCCTTCAATGTGCTCCATCCATGCCTGATTCAGGCGTTTCACAGCATCATAATCTGCCAATTCCACCGGCTGCTCCTCGTCAACCTCCTCCACAAGAGCTGCTTCTTCAGGTTGTGGTTGATGTTGATGAGCCTCAGGTTGATCGCTTTCAGGACCATCCAAGTTGTGATCCACGTCCTCCTCGGCCGTCTCTGCCTTTTCCTGTATGTTGACACGGTCCAGCATTGGCAAAGGAACTGTGGCCACCAGGATATACTTCCCCTTTCGTCGACGACCATCGTCCCTTCCGACCGGGTACGGTCCCACCAGGTCCATTGAAAGAACATAGGCTGAGCTGTCGGCATGCGACCTCCGATGTGGGCTGTCCACTCCTGCAAGCTCCATGCACCGACGGCAATCTCGTCGATATGGATGATGATGCGCCTTGACATGCTGCTTCCACTCCTCAACATTCAGCTTGTGGATGCGCTGACCCAGGCATTGACTTCGTTGATGAAGATAAGCCCTCAGCGCCTCTTTGAGTGCCATCACCAAACCAGGTGCCCAGCTCGCCCAGTCCCTTGAGGCCTCCATGGATTCCTGCAGACCCTTTGGAAGCGGGTCTGTTCGCCGAGATGAATCTCTCAAGCCATCCAGCTGTTCCAATCCAGGCAAGTTCCCAAGGATCGTAGTTGGCTTCCTCCGGGCATGCCCCATCTGAGATTGATCAAAGCTCGCCATCTTCAGACCACCGAGTCCCACCATCTCCTTCACCTCAGGGAAGTTCCAAAAGGATGGAAGGTTGGGTGCGGCCTCAGCCCCCAAGTAGGACATGGGATCCTCCGGAGATTCCAGTGCAAAGGCAGTAGGGATCGATTGGAGCTCTGGTACCTGCATGCGCTTCTCCTCAGCCTTGATAAAGAGTCCAAGCTGTTTGAAGAGCAGGGCAGTGTCTGAGTTGACCCGATGAAGGTCCCATGTTGAAAGGCCATCCAAGGAAAAGCGCCATCCATCTCGCCCCCTCAATGGTGGCGGTCCCGGCTGGCGTTGCCGCAATCTTGAAGTTGTACGGCAAGGTGGGCCACCCAAAATGGCAGCAATCTTGCCGGCGCAGGCTAGCTCCCATATGAAGGCCCAAATCGCAGCATCATGTAGATCAACTCCTTGAAGAGTGTCCACAGTGAGCACCACATAGCCCTCCTGTTCTAGCTCAGCCCACTGCTTGAAGTTCCGGCCAGAGAACAAGTGCAGAATGACCCCACGAGAGCGCCATAGCCTTCGTCGTCGATGACGGTTCCAAGGTAGGCTGACAGCATGATCTCGCCAAGAATCGCCCTGACCCTTCATGAACTTCCAGACCGAAGTTGGCACTTGTGGAAAGCGATTCGCCCACCAGTTCAACTCCTCATCCTTGACCTCGATGTCGTTCTGCTGCATCTTCTCTAAGTCAGCCAGCAAGTCCAGACCTTCAGATCGGGACATCACAGGGCAACCTCCTCTCAGGCTGCACTTCAGTGGACCCCGTGTTGGGTGATGAATCACAATGCTATCTCGGCGCCATGTGATCCTGTAGTCTGCCGCCACCAGCCATGCCAAGGGGATGATAGGCTCCACCGGTTCCTTGCTAAGCAAGGTCTGATGCTTGGGGTGCTTGTAGAGCACTGTTGACCCACAAGCCAGTTCCACCTTCGTGGCCACCAAGTCCGGCTCCTCCTCAGGCTTGGCTTGTCGAAGCACATGAGTGGCTCCTCCATCCAACAAGGCGTACTCGCCCGGCCCACCAAAGTTCCCTTCTCCCACGGACTTCATCCGCACGGCCTTCAAAGACCTGATGGACTTCAGGAGGCTTGTGGCCTCTCGCATCAGCTCGGCTGCCGCCTCTGTTGATGGCTCACCCATTGGCTCCGTTGTAGTGGAATCCCCACATTGAGCTCCTTCTGAAGCTCCACCAGCGGCTGTGTTGACCACATCCTTGGGCTTCAAGTCATCGCCATTCGCCGTCTTCACCTTCTGAGAGTCACCAGCCGATCCCTTCGCAGCTGGTTTGGGCGATGCCTTCACCTTGGACACCTTCTTGGGCTGTGAGCCATCACCCACAGGGCCAGCAGATGGTGTTGGGGTAGAAGTCGAAGTAGATGAAGTTTTTGCGGTGCAGTCCCTTCGAAGGTGCGCTGAGCTTCCACAGTTGAAGCACCGACCCTTCATGTCAGAAGTCTCGTGAAGGAACGTGCACTGAGCCCCACGCTTGCACCCTTCTGTGGTCTTCCAGAACTTGCATGGAGACTTCAAGGTGTTCCCTGTTGATGCACTCGTCGTCGATGTTGGTACCTCCAAGCCAGCCATGGCCTTCAGTGAGGTAGTACCCTGAGCTCCAGCAGTCGTGGATCTCAAACCGATCCCAAGGCTCAGCTCCTCCGCCTCAGATTGAAGGTACTCGGCGTACTGCTCGATGGATGGGGCCATAGGCCTGATGTCCACACCAAGCTCCTGCCTCACCGAAGCCACCCGGTATGCCAGCTGTGTGCCCCCAAGCTTTCCCAACGCGTCTGCAAAGCGATGCAAGACTCCACCCAGAATGACCGGGTCAGGAAGCGCCAGATTCAGCTCCAAAGACCTGCTCATCAATCTTCTCCATCTCCGAAGTCCACCAAGCAAGTCTGGTGCTCCAGCTGCCACCTTTGGTTCCGTGAGCTGCTTGAGGATGCTCACCCTTTCCGAGCTCCCACCAAGCTGGAAGACCGTCCACAGCCTGTACATGATGCCCGTCACCGTCATGGTTCTGCTGGCGATCAAGTCCTGCTTGATGAGCTCCGGGATGCACTTCAGCAACATTGGCACCACCCTCTGCTCCAAGCGCAGGTGCGCCTCAGAGCGCTGAGTCTCCACAGGGCGAAGTCTGATCCTCTCCAGAGGGGTCGATGTGAGCCATCGATCATAGAGATTGGAGGCTTCCATCAGGATTTCACACCACCATCCACGGGCTGATCCGGCCACATCTCCAATCATCGGAGTGACCACCGTGATCCAGTCTCCAAACTGCAAAGCTGACTGCTCTGAACCTGGCTGTGGAAGTAGAGGAAGATCAGAGCCTCTCAGCTGCTCCATGGGTGATGCTGCTCCTTGTTGTTGATCTGGTCCTCCAAGTCCAGGAGGTCTCACCACTGAGGTAGTTCCCGATGTGCCACCACCTCCAAAGGACGCCATAGGGCCCGAGGCACTCCAGCCACCAAGTTGACCACCACCATGTAGGCCAGCAGCATACCCTTGCGAGTTCGCCGTAGATCCAATGCCCCCACAAAGTCCACCAGCATGAAGACCATGATATGGATGAACTGCTCCACCATGAGGTCCAGGAGATTGGCCACCAGGAATTCCAGGTGAATGCACTGCCATCGGTGACACCGGTTGGCTCCAAGTGATCCCACATCCTTGACCAACACCTTGCGCTCCTCGTTGATGTCCATCCAGTCCAACTTGACCACGTTCAGCAAGATGAGAAGGTGCTAGGTGTCCAGCGGGATGCATAGCCAGTGAAGGTGTAGTTGCCGACCCCTGCAAGGCTGGCATCGGAGGCACCGACCCTGTAGTCGCACCAGCTCCACTTGAGGCTGTATGGTAGGACCGAATCTCCCCACCTTCACCTTCTTTTCCACGAAGTTTCTTCGCCTCTCTAACGAAGCTCTCTTCGGCCTCCTTCATGATGCGCAGTCTCAACTCCTCGACAGACTTCTCTGGGGACGGTTGAGACAACGTCCCAATGGCCAAGGCCTGCCCAGGACCTGCGCCATTCATCGTCCCTTGGGCCTGCCCAGGACCCCCATGTAGAGCTCCTGCACCAAGGGCCTGCCCAGGGCCTCCATGTAGAGCTCCAGCACCACGGGCCTGCACAGGACCCCCATGTCGAGCTCCTGCAACCAGGGCCTGCTCAAGGCCAGCGCCACCACGAACATCCTGCCCAGGGCTCGCTCCAAGTTGAGCCTGCCCAGCATTCCCATGGCCAGCAGGGCCAAACGTCACTGGCACCCCCGCCATAGGTGGCAAAGATTCCGGTCTCGCCACATCAGCTATCTGTTCCAAGGCTGCCTCACGCTGAACTCCAGCGCTCCAGAAAGCATTGACTCCGGGAGGCACTGTAATCACCCCAGCGCCACCTCGATCCTGGCCAAACAGGCCACTAGATGCCACCAGCAAGGACGTCCCATCACGGTGCACGAACCCTTGTTCCCGGCCAGCATCACTAGAGGGATTCCGAGCCAGCTCCAAACCAGCTCCAGCAGCGCTAGGTCCTCCATGAAGCCCTCGTTCAGCTGCCACGGCAGGGCGAATGTCATCATCTTCGTCCAGCCTTCGTCGAAACACCGCCTGAGCTTCATCATGCCCAGGTTCCTGAAACAGCGGAGCAAGAAGGCCATCAGGTCCTAGAGGTTCTGCATCAAGTTGGAGTAAAGTCACCTGCCCTTGCGGCCCTTCAGTTCCACCTTCTCCTCGACGTTCATCTTGTCGTGGCCCTGGTGTCGAAGCGGCCACGTCCCCCTCGGTCACCTTCAGTCGTCTGACCTCGGGCACTTGGGGAACCTCCAGCTTTGACTTCTTCTCCATCTCGATCAGCCTGTCTAGGCGCTGATCTGCCGTTTCTTGGGGCTGCCGGCGCCTCCGATCCATCACAGTCGAAGGAACCCCGCGCACCCAAGCCAATGAAGGCTTGGGCTCATAACCTGCGAAAGGCAGGTGCAAAAGTCTGCCCTTTTCTTGAGCCATGTGCAGTCAGAAATCCTTGTGCAGGGGGCCATGCTATGAACGGTCGTCCATGCTGCATGCCAGTCCTACAAGTGACAACACTTCTTGATTTGTGTGTGTCATCCTTTGAAAACGGCACCACAGTACCAAAACAATCTTACCTTACCAAAAAACTCGTGGAACATCCGGTGGATCTCCCCTGTTTTTCAGATGTTCGACTCCCAAAGACATCGCCCAATTCATCGCCTGCTGCAGTGGATCAGTGTTGTTGTAAGGGCAAATCGCTTCTCCTGCACGCAACAGCCATCCCATTCAGATTCTGTTCACATCAGAATAGCTGGGATTTATGGCAATTTATGGATGTTCATCCCGTAAAAGATGGTATGTTATAGGGTATTGATCCATAGGCACATCTATGATCAATGATTGTATAATGCACGCACACAGTTTAGATTCATCTTGCCGGAAAAGCGGATGATGGATATTGTGCCTCTCTCAGAGATTCTCAAGCTGATCATAGTTTCATTATCCCATCGCCGTGTCATGGTTTAGAAAACGTATTCCCCATTCACAACCCATGTCTGGATGAAATATCATGTCCAAAACATCCAGAAATGGATCCATATTTTTCCGTATGAACCTCATTTTCCATATTAAACATCCATAGTTCATAGCAGAAAATCATGTCCAGAACATCCCTATAAATCACCAGAATGTTCTTCCAATTTCAACCCCAAGGTTTCACCATTGCCTGGTGGTCCCACATAGGGCGACCGGCAGTGGATGTTGCAGGAAACGCCCGGACCAATGCCTTGCGAGTTCTCTGGAGGAATGTCGCAGAACAACAGTTAAAGACACGAAGATCTTTGTTTATTTTGTTTGTTTGCTGTCTTGTTCACAAGTTTACCCATCTCTAGTTGTTAAACTAAGAGTGAAACATGTTCAAGTGAAAGGTAAGTTTCCACCAACATGTCAAGAAACAGCCAGGAAGATTTACAAAAACAACTACATCAACCAAAAATCATCAACAGCTATATTCAACAAAAATACATACACGACCTGCCCAGTGTTTCACCAAATCTGGTATCTCAACCATGGTACCATCGCAGAGGCTGGTGTCCAAACTGCAGTTGTCAGCTGCTGAGGTGGTGATCATCCCGTTACACAAGGCGAAGGGCAAACATCCTTGGGATGGGATACAGCTGGGATATGGAGAAAATGAATGAAAAATGATGATTGGTAGAATGGGGATTTTCTATTTCCAAATGTTCTGCATCTAGTTTTCCATGAACATGAGATGTGCAATCCAATATAGGCAAATGGATTTGCCATATGCTGATATGGAATGATATGGATGTTGATCAATACCTTATCTGTTTCAGAAAGTTGGATGTGCACATGGCACGGAATGGGATCAGCCTTTCCCATATCGTCAAGAGAAGGATCTACATGGAAGTACTGGGTCCATTTGATCCAATTTCATCCCATTTCACAACTGGCCATAAAGTGGTGATACAGTGATACATCCCTTCCCTCTACCGGCAGCACGACAGCCGTGTGTTTCCACCCAGTGACCAGCCGGTTCGTTGATCAAAGTGCAGTTGGGCCCAAAGGAACAGGCGAAGGTCACAGTTCCGGCGTAGCCGGGAGCACACATCCAATTGTTGGCCTGTGAAAGCCACGGAGGATAGGTTAAAAAATCGGTTAAACACAAGTTAATGTTAATGGCAACACAACATAACCAACCACAATCATCAACCACATTAACCACATCAACCACATTAACATTAACCACAACCATCATCAACCACGACCCAAACTTGTATCGCTTGTATATAATGTCTTCAGTTTCGACTGCTGTGAATTGTGAATTCGCCAAGTTGCGGCATCCTTCATGTATCCATCAGGCATGATGTAAATGAAGCCGAAGGGGACGTCCGAGGGATCCGGGCAGTTCAGGTCACACACCGGCTTTGCGACGTTCTCCAGCCACACCGAACTCCTGTCGACGTGGAGTTCCAGTGGATTTCCAGTAAATATCAAAGGATAAAGAATATCACAGGATCATTGAAGTTGAGGAATGAAACTGGGATTTGAGGGATCCAATTGGGTTTCAATGCCAGCGATGTCCTGTTGAAGACGGTGTTGTCTGCAGGGCATCCGGCAAAGCCGAAGGTCCCTTCATAGGGAGCTTTGCCTCACAAACCATGGGTCAGTAAGGTCTCACTGCCACAAGATGCGTCTCCAAAAACATGTACTTTTCTGGGAAAGTATGGGGAAGATGAGGTTTAGAACCATGGGATGTTAAACTGTTAGATGGAAATATCTGCGAATACAGTATCTGCATTTTATCAAACAAACTGCACCATGTGCGTCATCCTATCCCAACTGCACCCAAAATGACATTTTTTATAGCTGAAGCTGAGCCAAGCTTCAACGAATGATGCAGGTTTCACCGGCTCGTGGAGGATATTGGACGCAGTCACCTGAGCCAACTTTTGCAGTGCCAACAGTGGCGGAATCACTGAAGTTCCTTTGGATAATATAAAATTAGAACCACAAAAGAGCGCTGAGAATTTGAAAAATCCAAGCAAACAAATGAACCGACATTGACATCATGACTTCCTGACAGAGCTGGCTAGCTTGCTGGGAAACAGTCGCCGTGAAGCCAAACACAAGTAGGGAAACAATTCACTAGATTGCAGCCCTACATTTGGCTATCTATAGTGAAGATAAATGTGAAAGTCACCAAGAATGTGATGCCCTCCAGTTCTACAACTGATTATTATTGGATGCTATTGGGGACGGTAAGAACGTCAAAAGCTGTCAGTCATATCACAAACTTCTTTGCAAACTGTTTGGGATAGTTTAGAACTTACAAAAAAAACAACTAACAATGACATACAATCTTGTGACTCATCTACATAGAAACATATATTTATATAGAATTATACATAATTCATACCGCCATCATCCTCATGATTTTCTAACATCATCCCGTGATTTTTCCCAAATCCCATCCTTTTCTCGTCATCCCCAGTGGCTGATGTCGTACCGACAGCGATCTGCAGGATCGACCTCTGGCTCCTTGCACTGCTGCAGTGGGAAGCAGCCGCGCAGGGTGGGCTCCGGCAGGCAGAGGTCGCCGTCCTCAACGAACGTGGGATGATCATGGGATGATGGGGAAAATGGATGGAAAATGGATGGAAAAATGGATGGAAACCTAGGGTTTATGGAGGAACATCTATAAATATCTATGGGTTTCTATGGGAAAATCGATGAACAATGGATGGTTTATGGGGGGAAATCTAAAAATATCTGTAAAATTATCCAATTGGTGTTGAAAAATTGATGGGAAATTTGGGGTCCAATATTGATATTGATCCAATGTCAAAGATCCATGTGTTGATCTTTTCTGTGACAGCTCAGACGGTTCGCGAACAAAGAACACAACTTCAATGATTGAAGCGATTTTCAGTAGAGTTGAAGTGACTTTGAATCTCCGTCACTTTTAGCAACCCTCAAGCATCAAGCAACCCCGCTCCTGGCAGAGCAGTTCCGCATCTCCAGCATAGCCCTTGGCGCACTGCCAAACTGTGCCATTCTTTTCGTATCCCTCGGGTGTGACGAAGGGGTCCGGGCAGAAACAGTTCGGCAAGGTGTAGTAAAGCTGCCTGAGCTGTGACATGTCGTCAGCAGATTCCCAATATGGACATAATCATGTGTGACATCCACAAAATATCACAAGTTTTGCATCAGAAGAACGTGTTTTAGTTGCCAAAGAAATTCACGAACTAAAGATTACAGCGCCTCTGAGGAAATGCATGTTGACACCAATGATTTTCTGGCACAAAATATGAAAAATCTCCGCACACAATCAGGTGATCCGATGCTGGCCGTATTGATTGCCTGGTGATCCGCATGCTTCTGGATGTCTATTCCTTCGATCTGGATTAAACACTTGCACTCTATTGACTGGCCATATTTTGACAGCTAAATTCCCACACTTTCTGGTTTAAATTCAGGTTCTATTCAAACATCACTATGATGATGTCAAAAAAAACTTCATTATATTCCCCCTGTCATTAGGGATGATCTATTTGAATTCACCTCAGCTACGCTGGATTTAGCCTAATATTCCCTAGGTTTTGGTGCTTAAATCCCCATGTTTTCTGTGTCAGATCCGCCAATGGAACCCAGGTGCTGTGGTAGAATCACCGCATCGTTGGTACCGCTGCTGCAGCGGGGCGCTGGCATCTTCAAACTCCGTTCCGATTCGGGTGGGGCACCAGCACCTGAAAGGTTGAGAGGTTGGGGGTTGCCCAGAAGGGATTTCGGATATTGATGGATATTTTATGGATATTAATTCATGGATAAACCATAGTTTCATAGTGATTTCATGGTGATTTCCATGATTTTCCAATCAGATGTTCACCAGGCTTCAAATTCCATCCCAATGGTGAACTTCAAATGGCGCCTTCAGAGCAATTGGCCTCGGTGGTGACTCCATCATAGGGAAACTGGCACCTGGCGAATGGGGGAGACAAGGTTCCAAGGTAGTGGAACCCTGCGCATTGATTGCCAAAGGAGGAACGGGACACGGGACACCACCTGCTTCTAGAGATTAAAACCCAAACAGCTTAACATATTTTACTGTTGGGAATAACTAATATGATATAATATAACTTGATATTTCACATGACAATTTTTCACGATGAAACATGACGAAACATGACGAAAATCACTGCGCCTGAGGCTGCAAGTGAAGCCCAAGGGTGTCGTGGGACAGTCATTCAGGTCCTGACATCCGATGTCTCCGCTGTCTCCTATCAGATCCTATCTGTGAATGATAGTCTCTGATGATGGTACAAATATGAGGATGATCATGATATAGTGAGTGTATCAATATAATATATCAGATTTGTTTTTTTCATTCAGTACATGTATCAGTACATGTATATATACTGATGTAATTATACCGATTTGCAACATCTCATTCCAATGTTCCTGAATAATCTGAATAGTTTAATTAGGAAGTTTTGCATCATCAGTGACTTCATCCACATCAATTCACATCAATATGATTGAATATGTCAAATGTGGAGAAACAGAAACTCATGACCCACCGCTGGGAAACCGCACAAACTGACAGCGATCTGGAGTCGGCATAGCACAAGGACCAATGGGATAGCAACCACTGAGCGTCAACCTCCATTCTTACATCAGCAGCGCGTTATTTCAAGCAGTTGGGCTACGATGCCGTGAAAACGCAAACACAGCTGAAGAGTGAGTCAAGTCACTGAAAAAACCATGAACAACTCGTTTTCCCTCAGTTGTCCATGTCGTTTTCCAGTTTTGGTTGCTATAAAACGGCCATTTTTCCACAATTTTCCCAGCCACCTTGGCATGCAAATGTCGTTGAACTGACAGCAGCCATCCACCACCCCGGTGTAGCCCGTGGCACAGCTCCAGCCACCATTCAGCAGCTTGGTGTAGCCCGGAGGGATGGGCAACGGATCTAAACCTGGAGAAATGGGATGGAAATGGAAGTTGAACAACTTCAGGACATGGACTACTATGTTACTATATGGCATAATTAATGGACCCTGATAGATTTTGGAAGTTTTTGGGTTCCTGTTTTGAGACACGTGTTGATGCTCCAATGGAGCTGGTGCCCAGTGACAGTCGACGAGTGCACAGTGTGGCTGGGTCCAAATCAGCTCTTGATCCGGATCGGTGTTGCCCTGGGTCAAGCGTTGCCACTGAACTTCAACTTCATCTCGATAAAAAAAAAGTGAACCAACACTGAAACTCAGTAGTTTGAAATAGTTTGGAAATGTCTGGAACGTAAATTCGATTTGTTGACCAAATTGGGTGTACTTAGTCTACCAACAATATGTCAACATTGCGCAAGTATTGTATACCCGGGGGTAATCAATTGTGGCTATGAATGGAGGTTTATAGCTTGGGAAATCATCAAACTAAATGGGTAAATTTTCCGGCAAGCCGTGTTTGAAAAACCGGATCAGAAGAACATCATAGTAACATCCCAATATATCATACGCATATATCAACATTGCTGCCCACATCTGGGCCTACATCTTGTTTGATTACCAAATACTTACCATATAGCTGCCATATATAACCCTATATTTACCATGTAACTACCATAGAAAAAATGGCAAACACCATGGTTTTTCCCATGGTTTCCCCATCTTCCCATCCCAAGGTGTACCTCAGGGCAATAAGCGGTGGTCACCGTGCCGTTGTAGGGCAGCCGGCAGCGTGCCGTGCAGTTGGTGCCGTCTGGTACCGAGCCATCACCACAAGCCTTGGATGGAGATGTTTCTTGGATGAGATATTAAATATTCCATCCAGAAAAAAAATATGGAAAATGGATGTGCATCCTCATTTTTTGGGATTGATCAGATTAATGAAGGTGGAACATGCTTGAAGACTTTAAAGATATAAATATCCAAGATATGTTAAAAGGAAGTCCATTGCTGGCTGGATTCTCACAGGGTGGGTTCATAAGCCAGTGGATGATATAATCCTGGGAACTGGTGGAGTTGCACTGCTATGCACATGATATCAAATGATCATTGGAATAAGACTCCAACCCAAAATACTTGACTAAAATGTGGATTAGCACAGCACTGCTGGTGACTGTGATAGTCACATCATCTCTCAAAAAATCCAGGTGATATCTGATATCCACTGCTAAAGGCCAAGCTTCCCCAAGGTCGAAGATGCACATGTCCACGGGAGGCATTTTGCAGGGACGGATCAGACTGCAACCTGCCACCGGCAGCTGGCATATCACAAGTTGAATCAATAGTGGATGTTTTTGCAGGATATCAACATCTCAACCATCAAGGTTTCCAATTGTCAATATTCCAAGATATTCCAACTAACATTCTCTCCGGAATGGCCCTATTTCCATCCCAAAAACCCAAGGAGATTTCAAGGTTTCCCGGAAATTCAACAGGGACAGCCCGAAACCTGTGAGAATCGGCTGCAGCTGCTGGCAGGTGTCGTCCCCCAGGACGCACTGCACGTGTACCGTGCCGCTGTAGCCCTTGTCGCAACGCCAACCATCTGCCGTCTTCACCTGAAAAGTTGATGGTCACCTGATGGACACCTGATGTTCACCTGGTTGGTGGGGTTTTCTCAATGAAACATCAACATCTTCACTAATCTTCATTTTTAATCATCTTCAGAATTCAGATTTCAAGATATACCATCTGATTATTTAACAGTTTGCCATGGAAAATCACCATTTCTAATAGGTAAACCGTTAGAATCTTCAACATCCCACAACATCCCACATCATTTCCCACCAGTTCCCCATTGATGCATCGTGGTTTCCCAACGGTGTTTTAGCGAGGCGCGTAGCCCACGGGGATGGGCAAGGGATCCACGCAGCCCTCCGGCAGGCGACAGGACGGCAGCGAGAAGCTGGGCCACAGCTGCGGCACCAAATTGCCTCGGATCCGAGGCCACGATGCCACGATCTGAACATGGATTATGGATATGAATGTTTAATATGGAAAACATCCATAATATGATTATTGTTCCATAATTGGAAATAAAAATAGGATTATTAATTGTAATCCATCATTATTATCCATAATATGATTGTACCATAATATCAGAATAATGATGGATTACAATTAACAATATATAACAATATTGATGATGATCATCTGTGGAACATATGTGTTGTGGAAATATCTATTCAGCAATTCTTCAGAACTTCATGTTTGACAGGCTAACAAGCCACAAAAGGACAGCAGTTACGCGCTTGTTTCTTGAGCCATAAGCACGACATAGTATAGGTGAGAATGGTAAGTATATACAGTTATACATGTGAAAAACACCCCCCGCCGCCCCGTAGTTTTAACGGAGGACGGAGAGGCCAAATGAACTCGATCGCCAGAAGTGACCTGAGAGCGATCAGAGTGAAACATGACATCACTGTCTACCTATCCACCATCGTGCATTGGTCAAAGCTCAACGGATGCATGAGGCATTGAAATCGGATGCATATGCTTTTGTGATCCCAGGCAAGGCACGTGTTCGACAAAGCAAAAGTGACATCGGCCTGGCTTCCGCCAAGGCATAGGAGCATTACCACTCCTGTATTGCCCTGAAAATTGGGAAGCTACTGTAGCAGGCTAATGTACACGGCTAATATACACGCAATCTACCGTCAAGGATCGGATGCTGGTGTCAATCTCTTTTGAATCAATTGGGAAAAGTTTCAAGTTAATCAAGTTGGGATTTCAAGTTTTGAAGATGTGTGCATTTCGATTGATATGAATGACCATGGGTCAGCTTTCATCCAATCGGCCAAACCTTCCGGTAGGCATAAAATCATGGCACAAGATGTGAAACATCTACCACGACTCAAACTCTACCGTTCCATCATTGTAGGTGCGCTTGAAGTGCGGCTGGCCGTTGATCTCGCAGTACTCCTCAGCAATCACAACTGGTGCACGAGGTACCTGTCGTGGAGGCTCTGCAGCAGGAGCTGATCCAGAGGCTGCTTGGGCAGAATCGCCAGCAGCTGGAGTTGTGTCGGGCACAGGCGTCGCTGTTGAAGGTGGCCGCACTGGCTCCGGAGGAGCTGCCGAGGAGCTTGATGCTGTAGATCTTCCCCAAGGATCAGCAGTCCAACCTCTGCCAGATTCCAATTCCAGCTTTGCCATTGGGCCTGCCCTCCCGAGCGGCTTGAGTAAGATCCATACGAACCCCACTGTTGCCCTCGGCTCCATCCACTGCGACATTCAAAGGATTTGTGGCCATACTGACCGCACTTCCAGCACTCAATGGCCTGCTGAAAGATTGATCGCTGTTGTTGACCATAACCCTTGCCTTTGCCCTTGGCTGGCTTCTGAATCGGGTCAAAATGACGCCGGTATCCTTCTCGCCCTTCGCCAGTACCCGTCTTGGAGGACCTTGCCAATGGAAACTCAGCCACATCTGATGCAGTGGCTTCATCCACGAAGGAGTGTTCTTCACCCTTGATGTTATTGTATTGTTCCTTCCACTGCCTCTTCGCAAAATCGACAAGGTCGAAGAAACAATCTTGGGCTGACCCTTGATCCACAGGCATCATTGAGCCAGACCAACCAAATAACATCGGCGTGGGTTCCCCCCTCGCTTTCAGCAAGTCCGCAGCAAGAACAGCAAATTGTGGGAGTGTAAAAACTCGTGCATGATGTGCAACCATGGCTTCCTTTGTAACGTCCAACGGGGAGTCGGATGTCTCTGTTGAAGTCTGGCATGAAAATCAAACGAGTGCTGACACCTGTTCCCAGCTGCTTTTCTCGCTTCTCTCGGGTACGGCCGACATCAGGGGCAATGCATTTTGCCAAATCCTCCAAAAATTGGCAACAGTCGGGGGTAATCTGGCCAACCGCATTGTTGAACAAATAAAATGGGTCCTTCTCCATGCGGTCCTGGATCGATTTGAAGCCGAGCTTTGTGTATCTTCCCGCATGTGTCTGAGCAGCGTCCTTGAGATTTCCGAAATTGCTTCGTCCAGCTCGACGTTGATCTGCTCGGGTGCGGTCGGAGACTCGCTGAGCTCGAGGCTGCTTCTCAAAGTCGATCTTGTCCAGGGAAAACACCTTGTTGGTCTTCTTGGCCGAGATTTCCATCCGGCATACCTCTGTCGCAATTCTTCCATCCGACCAAGCAATCAGCCATTTGAAGCACGACTGACACTTGTGGGTGCCCTCAATGTTCTGTTCGCCGCAGAAGTGGCATCGGACCTGTTGCATCTCAATCTTTGAGCTGTAGATGTAATCCTCAGCATTTGTTGAGCGCTGGGCCTGCCCTCCCGGGCGGCTTCCTTTTCCCTTGCCTTTTCCCCGGCCCTTGCCTTTGCGAATGGTTTCGGCATTGGACAAGGCACCAAAGGAGGCCATCTTCAACGTCACTTAATTTGTCCTCAAAGGGTCCTGAAGTTCCTTCACGTCGACGAAGAAGTGGGGGAAGCTCTTCTGGAGAATCGGTCACCTGCATCTGGCCGGGTCGAATGGACTTGCCGCTCATGAGGTAGGCCTTCAAACTGTCCCTTGCGTTGGCATACGGGCTCTTTGACAGGGCTTCTTTCTTCGGAGTGTCCTGGTCCTTGTGGGTCTTCATTTTGTTGTTGTACCCCACACGCGTGATCTCGTAGGGGCGATTCACCCAGGCAAACTCCCTGTTGATGGCATCATATGTGCATATGATGTTCTCCTTGGAGATCCAGTCAGGGCTTATGATTGCTTCGTCTGTACGAAACAATCGGCAGCCGCTTTGGACGATGAGCTCGGTGTCAAAGGCAATGTAGTATTGCTTCCCGGCTCGCGTTCCCGCGAGCTTTCTGCCACCGACTGAATCATCCCATGGATGTGACGCAATAAAGAAATTATGCGCCCTTCCTGTTCTTTGGGGCCAGCCACCTGGGATGAGACCATGTTCAACTATCTTGTCCATAGCGAGCCTGTCGCAGCTATGGTAGATAACCCTTGGAAGTGCAGCCAGCATCTCCGGCACAAGGTCTGGACGAAGATTTGTCCTTGGCAACTTGGGCGTGTCGAGGTCGGCCTTGGTAAAGGTTGGATCCAAAGTAAACACTTCCTTCACCAGCGATGAAATTTTGGCATTTTCCACCACTGCACGGTTGTGTCCTTGGACAGCTTTGATGGCGACAACCTTCCATGGCAAACCCTTCCAGGTTGCTTCAGGCAAATCGGGCTGAGCCACTTTCACCTGAAAGCGCCTGGTGTCACTGTTGCGCACGATGGACAGGACCTCACTGATCTTCGGGTAGGAGACGTAGTGGGCCATCGTCTTCATCACCGCCTCGAAATCCATCGAAAGATCCATGGGATCGATGTCTGGGCTGCGAGCACCATAGCTCAATGCGTGTCCCCGGAGAACATAAGATAACTTTGTGGAAAGAAATCTCAGTCGCCCTTGGCCGCAATACTCCTTGGGAATCCTGTTGATCATGTCATTGGGGTCCAACCATACTGATCCCTCTTGGCGTTCCGTCGCTTCTTCCAACTTGCGAAGGGCTGCATCAGCTTCGACACTGAGTCGCGGCGCTTTCTGTCTGGGCTGCGCTTTTGACTCTGGTGCCTTTTGCTTTTCACTCTTCGGCATTTTCTTTTCGGCCGGCTTTCCAACTGGCTTGTCAACCTCCACCTTCTTCTCGGTCTTGGTCAGGTCGACAATGGCAGTCTTGTCAGCAGGCTGTTCGGAAGAAGCAGAAGCCTCAGGAACTGCAGCATCAGTCGGCACACCCTCCCGGGCAGCATCAGCACCTTCCTTCTTCTCAGAGTCAACGTCCATGGCAGTGGCTTCAGATCCACCAACCTCGGTCCAAGTTGAGATCCTGGAAGAAGTCATGTCGCTGGGCTTGGATTCATCACCACCAACCACACTCCATGTTGAAACCCTCGATGAAGTCATGTCTTCCCCTCCTTGGTCAGCCTTGGCGGGTGCATCTTTTGCAGCAGCAGGGTCATCGGCCGACGTTCCCGAAGGCTTTGCCTCAGTGGATGTGATCTCGATGATCTTGTTGAGATCGGCAACCTCCTTGGCTCTTTCCTCCGAGATTTCATCTTCCTTGACCTTTTCGTCATGGGGATTGACAATGATCTTCTCATCAAGGATCACGTCCCACTCATCAAACTCGGGAACAACTTCAACATCATCATCGACATCAGTGTTCTCCGGATTGATCTCGATCGACTCAATGGTTGTAGTTGAGAAACCATCAGCAGCGGCCTGATTCAAATCTTCTTGAAGGTATTGTCGGGCCCTGACTTCTTCGGTTTCGTAGTCCTCGATCGAAGGGTCAATTGGGACGATGGAGCTGATCTCTTCATCAGTGAAAGCAGTAGGCATCGGCCTTCCCTCCCGGGTGGCTTCCTCGTTGGCCTCAAGAATTCCTGCATGGACCCACATGAGGATCTCCTCATCTGCCTCATCAAAGACCTGGGCAGGGGTCGCCGTTTTCTTCTCGGTGGAGACGGCTTCCATGACTTCTTGAGTGCCGAGCAAAGCCAAACGAAACTGAACCATCGTGGGGAAGAGATGGACCGCGGCCACACGATCTTGTTCGTTGCTGATGAACTCCTTCACAAAGTACCTGAGTTCGTCCTTCTTTGACATGAGCTCAACGTATTTGAGGTGGAAGGTGATGGCTCCTCTCAAGAAACGATAAACCAGTTTCCGGTTAAATTGGTGGTCGTGCAGGTGGTAGTTGTCGTATTTCCCACCTTGAGCGAGCATAGTGGAGTTCACACACTGAATGCCACGCTCTGCCAGCCAATTGATGTGCTTGCCCATCTCACGGTTGTAAGATGGCGGCAATGAGTATCCGGAATGGTCACCGTTCCCGATGACTTGCACAGACATGACACGGGGGTCCTTTGAAATCTCAACCAGTCCTTCCAGTGATCGCTGCACCTTCTTGTACTGCTTGTCGACGTACTCGGCAGCGACCTTCCGGTCGGCTTCTGATTTCGTGAGATTGGATTGGTGAATCCATGTACACCCTTGGTACCCAAAGTCCCCGTGCACATCGTTCCCCGCCCATCCGACGACGACCACGATCGGGAGTGTTGGTCTGTCAAGAAGGCGATTCTCTCGTTCGACCTTCTCAATCAACTCCCAGATTTGGTGGTTAATGGCGCTGAGGCCCTTACCCCATTTCAGTCCTGGGTAAACGGACCTGATCTGGCCAATGGCGTACTCCTTGCTCTGCAGCAGTTCACAAAAAGAAAGCCTGGAGCAGAGCACAGGGTTGTCGTGGTTGGCCACAAGTGCGAAAGATGAGTCACCAACAATGATCAAGTCGGCCTCACCTTCCGGTGGGCATTCAACGGCACCAAACAAAGCAGCAGGGATGTCCTTCACCAAGTCGACAATGTCATAGTAGGTCCTCTGCGTTTCGTTGGTGTCCTTCCCGACGAGACCATCAATCACGTCACCAATCGGGATTTGCCCACTTCCAATCTTGTTTGCACCTTCATAGCCATCAGGAAAGATGCATGCCACACATGAGCCTCGAATTGTAGCCAGTTTCTTTTCCCATTGGAGAATCCTCTCATAGATCGTCAAGCGAAACTCCGGAGCGATCTGCTCCACCTGGAAGTTTGCATCCTGGCGCCAATTGGCATGTTCCGAACCTGGCCGACCTTCCGGAAGACGTACCCCAGCTTGAGCTGCTTCCGTCACATGAGGAGGAAGAGACACCGAAGCGGAAGTAGCATCCAACATCACGGCAAAGATAGGCAGGTCGGAGACGGCGATCAAAGCACACGCGAATGTTCGAGCAGATTGAGCTGCCCGGTCAAAAGCTCTGTGCACACAATCAGTAAAAAGGTATGAGTAACTCTCAGTTTCTTTGAGTGGCTTTCCTCTCCCTTGCACGTGGTCATGTGACTCGTCGCATTGATATTGTGACAATTCCAAACCAATTTCATCAACTGTAGTAGCGACAGTCCAGGGCTTTTTGATAGGAATCCCTTCGTGGTCTTTTGTGCCGAGCATACATCCATGGAAATCATATCTCTTCAAGGAGAATTCATGGATAAACTTGAGTACTCTCGGGAATTTCCAGTACCGACAATTTTGAGGCCATTCAATTGCGACTTCAAAGTCTCTGGATAGCCGATGGATAAATCTTTCAAAAGCTTTCCATAACTTTTTCATAGTCTTGACATGTTTCATGACCTTCTTAGCGGCACTTGGGATTTTCAAGTTCACATGAGACCACGATGTGCCCCCCGTGCAAGGGAGGCTCAGCCACAAAAGGACATCTTTGGACACTGGAAAATCGTTCACAATGCTTGCAACATACAGTTGATAATCTTCGTCCAACAGACTGTGTTTCTCGGTAAATTGAATCACTCTACATCCAACGGCGGCTTCTCTGGAAACATCACTCAACTTGGACATGGGACTGCAGCAAATTTCCACTAGCAATCGATTGGGGTTCAGGCTGGCTCTCGGTTCCCCGGAGCTTCGACTGGATGCCATAGTCTTGGGCCGTGGGGTACCAGTCGTTGCACGATTAGAACCGGATGAGCTGGTCTTACTACTCTCGGGTGCTACATGGGACATGAGGGCCAGTGCAAACCGCCATTTCTCTGCATTAGTGAAAGGCTTAGTCAAAATGTCTGCAACCTGCATTTTCGATGGTCCGTATGTCAAATCATACCATCCCCTCTTATACTGCTCCGATAACCATGACAAGTTGATCCGTTGGGTTTTGTCTGTATGACGAAACGATGGTGACTTACCGTTTTCCAAGATTCTGATGGTGGCTTGGTTGTCTTCGACGAAGATTCCACGGATGCTCTTGGGAGGGAAGAGTGACACCATGTCATCACCCATTTTCTCTTGCCCTACAAATTCAAAATCAGTAAGTGCTTCCCGAACTTCCGATGATTCAACTTCATAATCACTATCATAGGGTCCAAAAACACGGAAGAAGGTCTTTCCGGTCCATTGTTTATCAACAGGTCTTGTTCCACGTCTTTTCCAATTGTCCTGGATGAAGTCCATCATTCCTGAAGAAATAAAAATAGTTGTTCTGGCATATCCAATGCGCTTGATTGGAATTGGAATGGTCTTGGACTCAGTCGGATTGAAAAGGTGGGCCCTGTTCTTGGGATGAACACGGACAAGCAATCTTCTATCTCGTAAAAACTCCCAGTACTCACCGTTACCCTCAGGTTGGGTCTTGATACTTTCTCTTGGCAAACCTCCCGGAGTGCTTGATCCCCCCCCGCGTTCTGGAGGTAGGCCCATAAACCGGATGAAGGCAGTCCTACAGCGCGGAGGGAAATGTTTGCAGCAACTACTTCGGCTTCAGTGCTAGAAACTGACACTGATGTTTGCTTCTTAGAGAATGCAGTGAGTGGGAAATAAGTATTGGGACCTATTAGGACTAAGAAACATCCAGTAGTACTTTTGTTGTCGTACTCACCGGCATGATCGGCGTCGGCAAAACACCAAAGTTTGCACTCTTGAATTCGATCGCCAACGAAGGCTTTGAGCTTGTGATCCAATGTAGAATGTATGTAACAAATTAATCTATGCAATGCCTTATCGCAATCTACTGACCATTTTGTTACTCTAGCTGCTAGTCCTTGCACGGCTCTAAGCAAGTCATATCTTGCCATACGGGCGGCAAATAGGATCTTCATCAAAACCCTTGCAGCTATTGGAGCAAGTGCACCTTTCGGCTCGGACTCCCCTTCCAGAGGTCTTGCAATCCTCTCTTCATGAAAAGGAATGGATACCTGCTTGAGGGGTTTGGCGTCTTTACCGGCAAGTGACTGGTATCGGTCAATACACGATTGCAAAAAGGGTTGCATGTCATATGTCATCACATTCACTGGCTTGGACATACAAGGTTGATCTTTGAACAATTGGTCCATGTATCTGAAACCTTGAGCTCTTGCTTTCTTCTTGGCATCGTTTTTATCTCTTTTAATTGATGCAACTGCAATTTTGGGATCTTTGCAAGTCTTGGTAAATAGGTAAGTGGCACCTACCCATAATGCAGGCTTTCTCTTCCCTTGTGCATAGCCCCCCGTTTCATCAAGGTACTTGTCCCATTCAGAAACGGCATCGTCTTCCGACGTGCTTTGCACAAAGTCAGTAAACCTAACATCAGTCAAGTTACATGCAGTTATGATTTCTTCATCTGGAACATAAAATCCCTTTCTTGGTTGACAGTGATGTCTGATGTAGACTCCTTTGGATGCGTCAACTTCCCAAAAGTCCTGTGTCCTCTCCGCTGCTGCGGCCTCCTTGGCGGCGGGATCAGGAAGGGACTTGTCGAAGAGGTGAGCGAAAGGGTGATCATGAACCGTCAACTTAACTTGAAGTTCTTGAACATGATCACATCCGAGATATCGACCAATGTCAGTGGGGACATCCATATCGATTCTGGATCCGACTAACTCCCATCCTTTCGACATCGACTCTTTAGGACCTGACATTTTGAAGTCATCTACATACACTACCAAGAGGAGCTTCAATTCAGGATGAAAGAACACCGATGGCCACCCTTCCGGGTCAGGCATTATGAACCCCACCGCAATGAGCATTCTTTCGCAGTGAATTTCCCAAAGTCCCCCCGAGTCAGGATGACCATATAAGGCAATGCGAAGGAGCACAACGGGGCGTCTGTACTTGCCTACCCAATGTTTGGGCCATCTATCAACTGGAAGTTCCACCCAGGTTTCAATCCCTTCCATTAGTGCTTGAGTATATGCTTGGACACCATCATTCTGTTGAGTTATGTGTCCGGGCTGAGAACCATATGCATCCACAGCTTTACCAGCCTCCATGGTTGCAGGCGATGAACCTAGCTCGGAGAAAAGAGCAACATCGGCGTTCTCATCACGGACATTGTTGCCCTGGAATACCGTTCTACCCTTAAATTTCCTAAGCTTGTGGCCCACTGGAAGTTCACTACCCTTTTCAACACAAATCTCAAACACTTTTCCAACATGTACTTTCTTTCCTTTCTTTTTGGCACCCTCGGAGACTACGCTCCATTCTTGTACGGTATCGTACAACCAGGCAGTTTTCTTGACGAGCTTATTCCACTCAATGTCAAGAGATTCCTGAGCTTCAGGGTTGGACCTTATCTCCTTCTTGTTGACTGGCCGGGCCACAAGAGTGTTGATGATCTTTTCCCCGCTCATTATACTTACCCGGGCGCACTTAACCCGATGCCTATCTTGGGAATACTTACATGTGGGCATGGTTGGAAAATCATCTTCTGAGTGATATGCATGATGGAGTTGATTGATAATACTTGCAACACCCTTCTTGGATTTCTCGAGTCTCGCAAGTTCTTGTTCGGCTCTAACGGCTCGTTTCTTCTCAGCTCCATCTCTGGCTAACTTCATTTGTTCTTCTCTGATTGCTTCTCTTCTGGCCTTCACAGACATGGACTGCCAAACAAATGATGGGATGTCCATTGGTTTACTTGATCCCTTGCACCTTCTGGTTTTGAATCCGTCTGCGCTATAATATTGTGGGTCATCTCTTCTTATTCTCTCAACATCACCGGTGGAAGGATTGATGACTTCGATTAGATCCTTATCCTTTGGATCATCCCCAGGGATAGCTTCATCTACTGTAATCTCCGGCTCCGTCCTCTCGCGAAGGTCAATGATGTCCTTATGGAAGATCGTAAGCATGACCTCACATGGAGCGACGGTCTCGTTCCAGGCCTCGTATTTTGGCCAGAGGATGAAGTTTTGGTCTAAGATGAACCAGGCATCGTCCTTCCTATGGCATGTTGTCCGATAGGGATACTCTTCAGTCGAAATCTTGCTGTTGGGAGAAATGTAATGATCACAATCTCTTCTCACATTAACGTGACAATCAGCATATTCGTACCATCCCTCTCGGTCTTTTATATGTCTCATGAAAGGTAGCCATGTTTCATCATGGACAGCATGGGCAGTAGATAATTGGAAACTTTCTTCCTGGGATTCTTCCTCATCATCTTCCATTTTAGCGTCCTGATCCTCCAAAGCCGGCTCTTGGTTCCCCAGAGCTTCAGAAAGTCCCGGGTCGTCTTTTCCAAAAGTCGTTCGGCCTTGGAGAGGAAATTGCGTATCACTCGGTTTGTTGATCTTGATTACCCGCAAGATTGATGCAGTACCATTGGATTCATTCTCAATAAGATCCTTTGTAGGTACAACCATGAATTCTTTTCTCCACATGAATTCGGGGTGGATGGCATAGCCAAGGAATAAACCAGGGCTCGATGTTGGGTCGAAACGAAGTCCCTCTTTATTCTTCTTTCTCGGACCATTCCAATAGTCGACAAGACAACCAAAAGGAATGAGGGGACCATCAAATCTC
>CAMXCT020002485.1:73933-98398 GCA_947184155.2 Cladocopium goreaui | reverse complement strand
AATCCGCACGAGATGGTTTAAATAAGTTGGCGTGATACCAAAATTTCCAGAATTATTGGCCCGATTAGGATATGTCCATCAATCCATACATAGAAATTCCAAAATCCCTCACTAATACTTTTATGTGTAGAACCCCGTCAACTACCTTGCCATGGTTGGAAAGATACTTGGAAAAATATTGAGGAAGTGATGTACAATCTTCAGATGTATTTCAAAGATAGATCTGCTTGATTGGCTTTGATTCCTGTTCATAAAATGTTGTTTCCTCCAACCCTGAAAGGGGACGGGAAGTATTTGCGATCTGATCCTTGGCATTGCTATGTTGTTTTAATTGAAGTCAATTGGTTACCTTTTTCTGGGAAGCTTTTAGTGGCCCAATTCCATACCAACGCAAACCGCCCCCATGCTAACACCAGGTTCCCAAACACCATCGTCATGGCTGAGTAGTATTGATCTCGGCCTCAGCCAGCTCAGGCGTGGCGATTGGAGACCGGCTACACGTCGACCAGAAAATGCCACTTGTGCAGTTCAGAGGACAGGTTTAACTACATTGGGGATTTCCATACTTTTTTATTGGGTGTGAAATCTCTTGAAAACCACGCCTTTTCAATTAAGCAGCCCTTAGTTTATTTAAGGGCTACCGCCCCTGCTGCTGACCCCGGAAAACAGGAGGGACTAACAAGCGCCTGACTGCAGAAGTAAAAAGGCCGCAGATCGTTTGAAATCATTGGCAACATATGGCGACACCACTCTGTCGTGAGGAACAATTAAGAAGCTAGGGGGTAGGTGACAAGTGCAACCGCAGCATCTTGCGCTGTAAACACTGAACAGAGGAGTCGACGTGATGAACCAGATACACGGACATGGGCATGAAACTGCCGGGTAGTAGTAGCAGAGTAGTAGTAGTAGGAGGAGTAGTAGTAGTAGTGGTGGTGGTGGTGGTGGTAGTGGTGGTAGTGGTAGGGCAGTGGCAGTGGCAGTGGTGGACGTGTTGGTGTTGTGGTGGTGGTGGTGGTGTGGTGGTGGTGTGGTGGTGGTGGTGATGGTGATGGTGGTGGTGGTGGTGGTGGTGGTAGTGTGGTAGTGGCGTGGTCGTGGCGTGGACGGTGGTGTGGTGGTGTGTGGGTGGGGGGTGGGGTGGTGGTGGTGCGTAGTGGTAGTAGTAGTAGTAGTAGTGGTGGTGGTGGTGGTGGTAGTAGTCGTCGTCGTCGTCGCAGTCGTAGTCGTAGTCGTGGTCGTGGTTGTCGGCGTCGTCGTAGAAGTAGTAAAATTCAAATAAGCAACCCTTTGCTTATATATCTATATAGCTTTGTAGTTATATATCCCTTTGAGCAACATATTATGAACAAACAAATGAGGTTACTCCTGGATGATGATTGGGCCCCTTTGCAGGATTGGTGGAACCCAAGTTTGGAAGCAGAACGTCAAAGGAGTCATCCTGGACCTGATCCTTTCAAAAGTGGGCGACCCTCCCCATTTCGCCAGCTGCCATCTGCAGATGCATCCTGCATTTTGGTTGATAGCGCCCACAGCTTTCACATCAAGGGATTTGGAGTTGATTGGTGTGCCTCCTCTATTGTCATGGGATGTAGGAAGGGCTTTTTTGGCCGTGGTTCTCTCGATGCTCAGTTGGAAAGAGCCTACGGGGAGTTTCAAGCTTTCTGTGCGCAACAGCGCAAGCTGACTTGCTGTGATCACTGGTCTAAGTTGAAAATGGACATGACTCGAAATACGGATTTTCCCTCATCAATTGCGGGCAAGGGATTCGACACCGCTGTTTGCTGTGGATGGCTAGAGCATTTCTTCCAAGACAAGGTGGGGGTATTGCTAAACAAAAACTTTCTATGTGTTCAACAGATATCTGTTTCATTGATTTGTAACTTCTTTCCCTGGGATCAGGATATTTCTGGCGATGATGACTTGGAAATCATGTTCTTTTGCTTGAAGCTTATCAACATTTTTTTTCGAAAACTCAATTCAACTGGTCTTTGGCTGACCCATCGAGAACAAGTTGAAGCTCATGACTGGGCAAGGAAATTTTGTGAAGGTTTCTCACAATTGGCATCGATGCAAGCCAGCCAGGGTTTCCGGATGTACAGGATCAGACCTAAAATGCACATGTTCTTAGAATTAATCAAGCAAAATTCGGGCCCCAATTGGTGTCTTAACTTAATCCCATCAATGCAGGCTGTTGGAATGACGAGGATTTTTCTGCTATCAGCAAGAGCTGTTTTGGCCTGGGTCTTTCCCAATCCCTGCGTTGTCTTCAAAAGGTTTTGGGGAAATACCGACAGCAGTTTGGTAACCTGAACGTATGAGCACTTGGCGGCCTGGCTGAAGAAGAAAAGGTGCCATCCATCCAGGGTGCCACTCAAGGTGGCAAAGGCAAGTGAGCCAGGAAGGCTTTGCGGACAGGAGGGGTGAGAGTTGAATGGGAAAACATACTGCGCCTAGTTTTTCTGGGGAACGACTGATATTACTATTAATTTGGCGAAACGCCTGATTGTGCAAAACGCCTGGTATTTTGCAGGAGTTTGAAGGTCCAGGTATAAGTCGGCGTATGCCGAAATTTTATCAAAAGTAGTAGTGCTTGTCACCTGACTATCCTGCAGTTACAGCTGAAAGAAGCAGCTCAATACGCTCACCGGTCCTCAAACACGCGTTTGTTCTCAGTATTCAACTTGATAAGCACCACCACCAAATTTTGACCGAGAGTCGAAAACTTTAGAGGTGCTAGACTCGTGCTTGGTTGAAAACAAAACTGAAAACCAAACTTCGGCCGAACTCAAGCGGCAAAGCGGCGACAAAGCTTTCTGCCAAACTCAGGCATCTGGTGGTAAGTTCATGGATGCCCTTCTCGTTTCCCGCCTTGGTATGCCTTGGTAATCTTGGTATACAGCATCTCGACATATTGGGAAATCACAGAAACCAGTCGCTGAGATCAGAAAGCAACACTCGGTCGAGGAGGGCTACCCTGTCCAAACCTACATAGACTTGGACTTGCTTCCGCCGAGGGATCGAAAAATAGATCATTAGCACATTAAATCATATCTCTACCCCTACCTTAAACCATGAACGTTTGAATGGCTGATCTTGAACTGACCTTGAACTGAAACCCGCCAACCAGAGCTTCCAACAGAACCCAATCAATCATTTTCCACAAAATTTAACAACTTGCCGAAGCCGAAGGGCAAACAAAAACAGTGTCTGTGTTCAAGAACAGCTTACAATTCTACCCAGAGCGACCTTTTGCTATGACAGACCTACAACACATGCATAGGCGCATTCAGGCATGATTCAGCACCAATATCCCCACCTCAACATGATCCATGGACATTTCACGGGCGGTTTCTGAGGTAGCCACTATCCACTCTAAAGATACTAATGAGTATACTGAGTATACTATATATAATATTATATTATATATAATAATGGTGTTTGCAGCCACCATAGCCACCATCATCACCCTGTTGAGGGGGAGGGGGGGTCTAAATGAAATATTTCATTTGTGGATACCCCCCACCTATACATATACAATCAAAATCACCCCCTCCAAAGACAAGAGGCTAAAATTTATGGATATCGTGTTATGTATGCGTATATCATCCGAATATACATATATAAATATGATATTATATGATAATATATGATAATATATGATAGTATATGGTAATATATGATAATATATGATAATATATGTATACCCGGATCCCCCGCAGACCAGAAATTTGGTCTGGAGTGATTCAGTCTACTAATCAGACTGATTCCAGAAATCTCGCCTGAGGTGAATTTTTTCGGCTGAAGTGGCTTTGCTCAATTTTCACCAAAACATTCAACAACGTATATTAGTGATAAGAAATAAGACATGAGAACTTCAGGTTTTTGTCCAGAGGGGGGGCATCCCTTGAAATTTCATTTATTGTGTTTCATTTTTTTCCATTGATAAGAGATTTCAATCAGATTTAGCGGGCCGCCCAAAGCCATTTTGGATCATGAGCCGGCCGCGTCAGTGCTGTAGCTGAAGCCTCCCCCTGCCCTGTTGCAGCTCCACCTCGCACCGCCACGGCCTTCCTGAGGCGAGATCATCCCCTGCACATGCGCAGGATTGGATGCCATTGGATGAAGTGGATGAAAAGATGGATGGAAAAATGAATAAAACTCCTTATCACCATCTTGCTGATACACAAAATGAAATGCATCACCCAAGAGCAGTGGCAACATAGGGGGTATTTAAGTTGCATGACACATCTGCGAAATGTCTGGATTTGATATGATATTTATTTTATTTATAAAGGCTTTATCTGGATTGTTAAGGGGATTTGATATGGGATTCTAGGGATTTAGTGAGTCATTAAATCTCTATTGTCAAACCCAGCCCATTTCCATATGGAGGTTTCCTAAAATACAGTACCCCCAAATCATCCCATTTATAGATGGATTTCCCATGACATAAACCATCCAGCTATGGGGGTACCCATGACTTAGGAAACCTCCCATATATGTTTTGGTTTTGATCCATCCACAAGGGGTTAACCAATGACGGATTTTGCATCACCTTTGGCATTCACCGGCGTCCACTTGAGCTCACTTTTTCATGGCTAGTTGGCCCCTTGGTAGCCTCTGTGATTGAATGACTCATCTATGGCTCTGCCAGCTGTCGTGGTGCTTCAGTTCATCCATGTCCGTTGTTTCATAAAAAAACACACAAATTCCCTGGGTCTTGCCGAAAGCTCCACTCCAAAATTATCCAAACATCTCCATCAGTTGGAAGCCTTTTGGCAAATTTCGTTGGAACAACTGGGGCTGTCTGAAAATTGAAGGGAACGTCCCCAACTTTGATGGGTTGAGCATCAGTTTCCCTATGGGTTGAGTGGCCAAACATTGGGGCATTTTCCCCAAGTCATTTCATCCCTGGCGCGTCAGGCAGTAGTGCCGAAGCCGTTGAATTAGCCCCTGTGGAAGAGAATTGACATCTCCGATGTGGGCCCTCCAAAGGAGGCTGATGGTTGGGATATGTTGGGATTTTCTCATGTCATGGGGTTATAAAAACATACTGAAGGAATCGGAAATATATTGAAAGACAAAGTATGCATAGACCGTCTCAAAGCTGTTGTTCCTTTTTGTGTCGTATCATGTACACATCAATTCAGCTTTTGCCAGCGGAATGCCGCAGCTCACACTCCGCCAAGTCGCAGGCATCCTCGAGTTCAAAGAGACTGGAGTACAAATATGTCATTCGGCGACCTCCTGGTGTCAAGCCTCCCACCCGCACTGGTTGGACTGTGTCAGGGACAAGCGCAGAAATTAGGGCGAATCTTTGGGCATCCAGTTTGGAGCCCCTTTTTGAAGTTTCTCAGGGCCGTTTGGGGCAGGTGAAATCCAAAACACGCATGGTTTGTGCTGCTTTCTAGGTTTCAAGCTGTGTACATTTCCGCGGTAGATTCTTATCACGGCCAAGCCGCAGGAGGAGGGGCCTGAGATTCTGGAGCATAGCCAGGCCGCAGCAGCACCAGAAGGGCAGCCCCGCGGCTGGTGCATTGCAGTGGTTGGAAACCTCTGTGAGTTTTGTGAAAGTCTGGGTAAACAACGGGAAAACTAGAACATCCCATGGTTATTCCATGGTTTGGAAAGCAACTTCCTCACTAAAATGGCGAATGGAGAGTAAATCCACGAGTGTTTTTTTACAAAGAAACACCATGCAGAAACCATAATTCAGTAGTCTTTGTATAGGGGATTGGAAATGTATTAGGAACAGTGACTACTAGACTGCATCTCGAGATAACTTCAAGTTCAATTTTTATATTCTTATTCTTTTATAATTTTGATTTCGGTTCCGGATTCGGGCGCCACATTCGGGCCCCGGATTCGAGCCCCTGATTCGGGCCCCGGATCCGGGTCCCGGATTCAGGCCCCGCATTCGGGTCCCGGATTCGGGTTCCGGTCCCGGGTTCGGGTCCCGGATTCAAGCCCCGGTGTGTGAGGAAGGTGGTTCATTTACTGAATGAATCAGTAGGGAAGTTTGGTAGGCAGATGTAGGCAGGTAGGTAGGACCTAGGGGCGCAAGGAATGGCAGGAGATGGTATCAATGCATCAATTGGTATTGCAATGTATTGCAAACATGTAGCCGTGGGAAAATGAAGATGTCTTTCATTAACGTTTGATCCTTTCCTTTCTCTTCGATGGGGGTCCGCAGCATGATATTATATTTGCGGCAAACTCGAGTAGGTGATTCTATCATCGGTTCTTAACCTATCATTGAAACCAAAAGGTGGGTTGGATTGCTAGTGGATTCCCACAACAAGGTTTTTGGCCACCAGCATCAGATTACAACATATTTTTTGAATTAAAAACAAAATTTTCCATATTCAATCATTTATTTGATTGTATCTGAATTTATTTGACTTTATTTGAATTTATTCGCTTTGGGACCTCCCTGTAGTTACCAAGCAATACATAGCAATACATCATGTGACAAGCAAATGTGTTTTAAATCCTTTCATCATAGAAGCTCAACATTTGACAACACAAGGAAATATGATAACAGCTGACAGTTGGGCAGCAATTCTGCCGCTGGCCTCAGCAAAGTTGTTGTAAGGTTGCGTTAGTTTTATTTTGTTTGTTTCTTGTTTTTTCCATTTTTTCCAGCAAATTTGAGATATTTTGAGATTTTTTGAGATTTTCTATGGTCCAGAAAAATATGCAATACAGAACCCAGTCTCGCAAAACCACGTTTGAAAAACAACATTAGAGACATTTTGAGACATTTTGAGATTTTTTGAGATTTTTTGCGATTTTTGGAGATATTTTCAGATTTTGTCAGATTTTTTGAGATTTGTCTTTTAATGTGTTTTTCATATTTTTTATTTTTTTCATGTTTTTTTTATTTTTTCAATTTTATGCATATATTTTCATATTTTTGATTGAAAAATACCATTGCCAATCCAGACCACTGCAGATCTAACCCACGTTTTGGTGTTGCTGAACCTATTTTCCTCTGCCACAGTCAAATTGAATATGCCGTGGCCATGGGGATTTAGTAAATTTAGTAAATGCAATGCTTACGTTCACTACGTAATTGAACACATAGGAACAGATGCAAACAAACAATATTTCCCGAGTCTTTGTTAAATATGTTAACGCGGGATTTATTGTGTGGCCACAGGGATTTAGTAGGTGCCAAGCTCAGAAGCGTTATTTTGTCAGCAGTTGAAAGCATAGGAACGCATGGAAGGAAACACTGTTTTCCAAGCGCACAGCATCACCGGAACCTTACTTTACGCCGCACCAGAGGCAGAAGAGTGTGCTGTACCACTGTACCAGACATTGGCCAATCATTTTGAGGTCGAATCTATCCTAATCAATAGCTTCGTTTTCACGCTTGCAGGTAAATAGATAGATAGATAGATAGACAACTACAACTACAACTACAACTGCCACTACACTACAACTACAACTACCACTACAACTACAACTACCACTACAACTACATCACACTACACTACGCTAACTGCAGTACACCACATTTACAGCTACAACATAGTGACCCCCTCGGCCACTGAAATTTTAGGGGAGGGTATGTGAAAGAATTTCTGAAATATATTTCGCTTGCACGTCTGGAGCAGTTTGGCTCACAAATGCATGTATGGCATCGCAGGTATGATGAAATCCGTGCTGTGAAACAGATTTGGGCATATCGGCATATCATTCCCATATTGGGGCACCAACAAAAGTCATTTTCAAGAGAGCAAATGATTGAAAATCATCATATAATATAAAACATATAATATAAACCATCCACTTGGGGGGTCCGAATTTTGAGACATAGACATCCGGCTTATGACTCTCGGATGCCGAATCCACTGCTGTCGAGTGCGACAAGAGATTTCAAGCCCAGCTCCATGAGTCTTGGCGAAGGTGCCACGCGTCCTGTAGCTCCACGTTCTACCATCCAGAACTTGGGGGTTGATAATACCTTATTCAGGGCCATTTAACACCAGGTTTAACTTCATCCGAGTTCGTGTTTGTTCATTTATGTTCATCATTGTTCATCGATGGCCGCTTCCTTTTCCAACTGCACGGCTTGGAGGGTTGTGGGAACAGGCAACCAGATTTGGCACGATTTGGCAATTTTTGTAATTTTTCGCGTTTAAAACTTGTGAATTTGTTGAGCCGTTTTGGGGACCGTTTTCTGCGGATTGCATGGTATGATATGGTATGCACATGTATGATATTGTATGATACAAACCTCCTCTCCTGCACCTCTCCTGCACCTCTCCTGACCTCTCCTGCACCCCTCCTGCACCTCTCCTGACCCCTGCTGCGCCTCTCTTCCCTGCACCTCACCAGCAGAAGTTAGAAGGCTTTCCGGAAGACACTTCAAACCATTTCAAAACAAACGCGAAGCTATGCAAAGCTTTTTTGTGCTTTTATGTAAAGCTATCAGATGTGATTACATGTTGGGCTTGCATGGCACCTCTCCTGACCTCTCCTGCACCTCTCCTGCACCTCTCCTGACCTCTCCTGCACCCCTCCTGCACCTCTCCTGACCCCTGCTGCGCCTCTCTTCCCTGCACCTCTCCAGCAGAAGTTAGAAGGCTTTCCGAAAGACACTTCAAACCATTTCAAAACAAATGCGAAGCTATGCAAAGCTTTTTTGTGCTTTTATATAGAGCTATCAGATGTGATTACGTGTTGGGCTTGCCTCATGCACCCCTCCTGCACCTCTCCTGACCCCTGCTGCACCTGCTGCACCTCTCCTGACCTCTCCTGCACCCCTCCTGCACCTCTCCTGACCCCTGCTGCGCCTCTCTTCCCTGCACCTCTCCAGCAGAAGTTAGAAGGCTTTCCGAAAGACACTTCAAACCATTTCAAAACAAATGCGAAGCTATGCAAAGCTTTTTTGTGCTTTTATATAGAGCTATCAGATGTGATTACGTGTTGGGCTTGCATGGCACCTCTCCTGACCTCTCCTGCACCCCCTCCTGCACCTCTCCTGACCCCTGCTGCACCTTTCTTTGCTGCACCTCTCCAGCAGAAGTTAGAAGGCGCAGCTTTTGACACCAAATCATTCTGTGGGATGGAATACTACGGAATAGTGAGTTCATCATAGTTCATCCATATGGCGTATATGCAGGAAGTTTGCAACTTTCATAGGGCGTCAATCATTTCACCAGCCGGGACTAAAAGAGATTTGATATGATTTGATATTATATTGTTTATAAGTGTATTTAATTGTTGTTAGACTGTCCAGCGACATTATGTCACTCAAGCTTTCTGAAGTTCGTGCATCATGAAACGGTGATGAGATTGATAGCTTTTAAATGCTTTATCGCCATAGAAGCCAGAACTTTTGCAATTTGCATTTAATTCAGAAGATTGAGTTGATTTGGAAACACCAGATGATGTTGAGGCTGAGAAAGAGGTGGTCCTAGCTTCCTTTGCTTGTGGGGAGATGGACGTTGACATCGAGTCCGGGAGACCGTCTCGGAGCTGGGCAACTATCAAGCGAGTCTTATGGGCGCGGGAAGAGCATCGGGCTGCAGACAAGAAGAAAAAGAAGCACCTGGAGGAGTTAGAAGAACTCAAGGCCCAATGTGAGGCTTCTGCCCATGGAGGCTTGTCATGTCGTCCCAATTTACACTGCTTTTCATGTTTCATTTTTGCCACATCCATCCGCTTACGAAGCCAACCCAAAATCGTGGCAGGACAATGCTTTTTATACATATATAATTTTAACTTGTTTTCCACACTTGTCTCATCGCAGATTTCAACATCCCTATTTTAACATCAGCTTGTCCAAGTGCACCTTGTGCTCTGTGAAATTGAAGGTAGTGGCCGTATAATCAGCTTGTCAAATTGCACATGGTGCTCTATAAAAAGCATGAAAAAAGCATTAAAAAGCAAGCTACATGGCCTGCACAAACAGATCTTTTTGAATCCCAGAAACGTGATATTCTGGAGATCAGCCTATGGGGTTTGATTTTATAGAGACAATTGTTTTCAAATTCTCAGATTCTCAGGCTGTGATTCTATAGAGGTGAATCTTGATGGGAGGCTTTGGGGTTTGATTCCAAAAGGCAGGTTTCGGCTGAGCGCTGCCTACCACCGGTGGTGGTAGGCGGGGCTCGGGCCTGGGCAGCGGTGCGGCCAGCCCAAATCGATGGATTTTGGTGGATTTGGAGCAGGACGCATTGCCGTCGGAGCCCGAGCGCTGCCTACCACCACTGGTGGTAGGCGGGGCTCAAGCGCCGATGCGCGAAAGGGCAGCAAAGGCAAAGGGATGACTAAGAAAGGTGGAGGATTGGGCCCTTCCTCCTCCTCCCCTCTCAACACCCGAGCCCCGCCTACCACCAGTGGTGGTAGGCAGCGCTCGGGCTCCGACGGCAATGCGTCCTGCTCCAAATCCACCAAAATCCATCGATTTGGGCTGGCCGCACCGCTGCCCAGGCCCGAGCCCCGCCTACCACCACCGGTGGTAGGCAGCGCTCAGCCGAAACCTGCCTTTTGGAATCAAACCCCAAAGCCTCCCATCAAGATTCACCTCTATAGAATCACAGCCTGAGAATCTGAGAATTTGAAAACAATTGTCTCTATAAAATCAAACCCCATAGGCTGATCTCCAGAATATCACGTTTCTGGGATTCAAAAAGATCTGTTTGTGCAGGCCATGTAGCTTGCTTTTTAATGCTTTTTCATGCTTTTTATAGAGCACCATGTGCAATTTGACAAGCTGATTATACGGCCACTACCTTCAATTTCACAGAGCACAAGGTGCACTTGGACAAGCTGATGTTAAAATAGGGATGTTGAGATCTGCGATGAGACAAGTGTGGAAAACAAGTTAAAATTATATACGTATAAAAAGCATTGTCCTGCCACGATTTTGGGTTGGCTTCGTAAGCGGATGGATGTGGCAAAAATGAAAAATGAAAAGCAGTGTAAATTTGCACGACATGACAAGCCTCCACGGGCAGAGGCCTCACATTGGGCCTTGAGTTCTTCTAACTCCTCCAGGTGCTTCTTCTTCTTCTTCTTCTTCTTCTTCTTCTTGTCTGCAGCCCGATGCTCTTCCCGCGCCCATAAGACTCGCTTGATAGTTGCCCAGCTCCGAGACGGTCTCCCGGACTCGATGTCAACGTCCATCTCCCCACAAGCAAAGGAAGCTAGGACCACCTCTTTCTCAGCCTCAACATCATCTGATGTTTCCAAATCAACTCAATCTTCTGAATTAAATGCAAATTGCAAAAGTTCTGGCTTCTATGGCGATAAAGCATTTAAAAGCTATCAATCTCATCACCGTTTCATGATGCACGAACTTCAGAAAGCTTGAGTGACATAATGTCGCTGGACAGTCTAACAACAATTAAATACACTTATAAACAATATAATATCAAATCATATCAAATCTCTTTTAGTCCCGGCTGGTGAAATGATTGACGCCCTATGAAAGTTGCAAACTTCCTGCATATACGCCAAATGGATGAACTATGATGAACTCACTATTCCGTAGTATTCCATCCCACAGAATGATTTGGTGTCAAAAGCTGCGCCTTCTAACTTCTGCTGGAGAGGTGCAGCAAAGAAAGGTGCAGCAGGGGTCAGGAGAGGTGCAGGAGGGGTGCATGAGGTCAGGAGAGGTGCAGGAGAGGTCAGGAGAGGTGCCATGCAAGCCCAACACGTAATCACATCTGATAGCTCTATATAAAAGCACAAAAACGCTTTGCATAGCTTCGCATTTGTTTTGAAATGGTTTGAAGTGTCTTTCGGAAAGCTTTCTAACTTCTGCTGGAGAGGTGCAGGGAAGAGAGGCGCAGCAGGGGTCAGGAGAGGTGCAGGAGGGGTGCTGGAGAGGTCAGGAGAGGTGCAGGAGAGGTGCAGGAGACGTCAGGAGAGGTGCCATGCAAGCCCAACACGTAATCATATCTGATAGCTTTACATAAAAGCACATAAAAGCTTTGCATAGCTTCATTTGTTTTGAAATGGTTTGAAGTGTCTAACTTCTGCTGGAGAGGTGCAGGGAAGAGAGGCGCAGCAGGGGGCAGGAGAGGTGCAGGAGGGGTGCAGGAGAGGTCAGGAGAGGTGCAGGAGAGGTGCAGGAGAGGTCAGGAGAGGTGCCATGCAAGCCCAACATGTAGTCACATCTGATAGCTCTATATAAAAGCACAAAAAAGCTTTGCATAGCTTCGCATTTGTTTTGAAATGGTTTGAAGTGTCTTCCGGAAAGCCTTCTAACTTCTGCTGGTGAGGTGTAGGGAAGAGAGGCGCAGCAGGGGTGCAGGAGAGGTCAGGAGAGGTGCAGGAGAGGTGCAGGAGAGGTGGAGGAGAGGTGCAGGAGAGGTGCAGGAGAGGAGGTTTGTATCATACAATATCATACATGTGCATACCATATCATACCATGCAATCCGCAGAAAACGGTCCCCAAGACGGCTCAACAAATTCACAAGTTTTAAACGCGAAAAATTACAAAAATTGCCAAATCGTGCCAAATCTGGTTGCCTGTTCCCACAACCCTCCAAGCCGTGCAGTTGGAAAAGGAAGCGGCCATCGATGAACAATGATGAACATAAATGAACAAACACGAACTCGGATGAAGTTAAACCTGGTGTTAAATGGCCCTGAATAAGGTATTATCAACCCCCAAGTTCTGGATGGTAGAACGTGGAGCTACAGGACGCGTGGCACCTTCGCCAAGACTCATGGAGCTGGGCTTGAAATCTCTTGTCGCACTCGACAGCAGTGGATTCGGCATCAGAGAGTCATAAGCCGGATGTCTATGTCTCAAAATTCGGACCCCCCAAATGGATGGTTTATATTATATGTTTTATATTATATGATGATTTTCAATCATTTGCTCTGTTGAAAATGACTTTTGTTGGTGCCCCAATATGGGAATGATATGCCGATATGCCCAAATCTGTTTCACAGCACGGATTTCATCATACCTGCGATGCCATACATGCATTTGTGAGCCAAACTGCTCCAGACGTGCAAGCGAAATATATTTCAGAAATTCTTTCACATACCCTCCCCTAAAATTTCAGTGGCCGAGGGGGTCACTATGTTGTAGCTGTAATGTGGTGTACTGCAGTTAGCGTAGTGTAGTGTGATGTAGTTGTAGTGGTAGTTGTAGTTGTAGTTGTAGTTGTAGTGTAGTGGCAGTTGTAGTTGTAGTTGTAGTTGTCTATCTATCTATCTATCTATCTATCTATCTATCTATTTACCTGCAAGCGTGAAAACGAAGCTATTGATTAGGATAGATTCGACCTCAAAATGATTGGCCAATGTCTGGTACAGTGGTACAGCACACTCTTCTGCCTCTGGTGCGGCGTAAAGTAAGGTTCCGGTGATGCTGTGCGCTTGGAAAACAGTGTTTCCTTCCATGCGTTCCTATGCTTTCAATTGCTGACAAAATAACGCTTCTGAGCTTGGCACCTACTAAATCCCTGTGGCCACACAATAAATCCCGCGTTAACATATTTAACAAAGACTCGGGAAATATTGTTTGTTTGCATCTGTTCCTATGTGTTCAATTACGTAGTGGACGTAAGCATTGCATTTACTAAATTTACTAAATCCCCATGGCCATGGCATATTCAATTTGACTGTGGCAGAGGAAAATAGGTTAAGAACCGATGATAGAATCACCTACTCGAGTTTGCCGCAAATATAATATCATGCTGCGGACCCCCATCGAAGAGAAAGGAAAGGATCAAACGTTAATGAAAGACATCTTCATTTTCCCACGGCTACATGTTTGCAATACATTGCAATACCAATTGATGCATTGATACCATCTCCTGCCATTCCTTGCGCCTACCTACCTGCCTACATCTGCCTACCAAATTTCCCTACTGATTCATTCAGTAAATGAACCACCTTCCTCACACACCGGGGCTTGAATCCGGGACCCGAACCCGGGACCGGAACCCGAATCCGGGACCCGAATGCGGGGCCTGAATCCGGGACCCGGATCCGGGGCCCGAATCAGGGGCTCGAATCCGGGGCCCGAATGTGGCGCCCGAATCCGGAACCGAAATCAAAATTATAAAAGAATAAGAATATAAAAATTGAACTTGTAGCCACTATCCACTCTAAAGATACTAATGAGTATACTGAGTATACTATATATATTATTATATTATATATAATAATGGTGTTTGCAGCCACCAATCCAAAATCATTGAAGATCGACTACGGAATCGATGATTTTGGTCATTTCTGCCACCATCACAACCTCCACTTGCTCCAGCCGCAAGCGCTGCACATGCGCTGCACACGTAACATACAGGCCTGACATCGATACATTGAAATTTTCAAATCGTCTGACAAGTTTTCTTTATTGTTTCTGGATATGTTTTCATAAAACCTGTTGGGTGCAACAAACAGATCATGCATTGAAGAAAGTGTTTAACTGACATTGTTCCGTTTACCAACAAGTGTTTCAAATCCATATAAACCCGTTGCCCCCAAGTTGGACTGTAAATGCAAAACCTCATGCGATGCATAGTTTGTTTGTCATATACATGTTGAAACTTGAAACAAAGTAACATTCCAATCTCTTCAAACAACTTACAAACATCTGTGACTGTACAGCGCGTTCTGCACTGACGCCAAAAACCGAAGTGGTTTGCAAGCACCTAGGTAATTGTGTGAACCTGCACAAATATCCCCACCTCAACGTGATCAATTTACCTTCCGGAATATGTCTGATCGCCAACAAAAAACCCTGAATTTGCACCACTTTCCAACAGGGAACTGGTTGAGGAGAATGGCTTGACAGACTACATATCCCCAATTCTGCGTTTCCCCCCTGGCGACACCTGCATTTTTTTCGCGGGTTCAAGAAGTGCCAAATATCATCCCCATGGACAACTCTACTTTTAGAGGGGGGGAGGTGGTAATACATTAAAATTACTAAGTAGGGCTAAGTATGGTTAAATGATAGGGTTTCGCGCTTCATCCCAGAGCAGCAAAAGGGGGCAAACATGGGTTTCAATCCAGTGTGTCCTTATTCCATACCTATGCCACAAGAGTCGGGCCCCGAACTTCAGGCCCCGAACGGGGTGCCCCCAGGCAACTTTGTAGCAAAGGCATGTATATACGTAGAAGCACATGTATGTGAATTCTGATGATGTAATTAATTTTTTTTGGCATACCTGTGCCACAAGAGTCGGGCCCCGAACTTCGGGCCCCGAACTTCGGGCCCCGAACATAGTGCCCCCAGGCAACTTTGTAGCAAAGGCATCCAGAAGCACATGTATGTGAACTCTGATGATGTAATCAAATGTTTTTTGGCATGCCTGTGCCACAAGAGTCGGGCCCCGAACTTCGGGCCCCGAACAGAGTGCTCCCAGGCAACTTTGTAGCAAAGGCATGTAGAAGCACATGTATGTGAACGATGATGATGTAATCAAATGTTTTTGGCATGCCTGTGCCACAAGAGTCGGGCCCCGAACTTCGGGCCCCGAACTTCGGGCCCCGAACATAGTGCCCCCAGGCAACTTTGTAGGAAAGGCATTTAGAAGCACATATATGTGAACGATGATGATGATGTAATCAAATGCTTTTTGGCATACCTATGCCACAAGAGTCGGGCCCCGAACTTCGGGCCCCGAACTTCGGGCCCCGAACTTCGGGCCACGAATGGGGTGCCCATGTAGAAGCACATGTATGTGAACTCTGATGATGTAATCAAATGTTTTTTGGCATACCTGTGCCACAAGAGTCAGGCCCCAGGCAACTTGTAGCAAAGACATGTGGAAAACTACGTATGTGAGCTTTGATGTGCTGACTCTCATTTCAGATGCCTTTGAGCATATCACTCAGGCATGAAGATGCCCGAGCAAACAAACGTTATCGTTTGAGCGAAGATCAATTCAAGAAGATTGTTTTGTATGATGGCCTGGTCCAGGATGATGATGTATTTCCAATGTTTCGGCGGGTGCGACAATGTCCTTCTATGGTGTCTCCCACAAGGACCATCCTTGAATGCTAGATGACATTAAATGATTGCCTTTAATTATGGACTAGCTTTGCCTTGGCTAAATCCTGAGGATTTAAACGAGGCAGAGGGAAATATGGCGAGGCAACCTGTGTTGACTTGCTGAAAAGAGGCCTGCCTTGCTTAAATCCTCAGGATTTAAACGAGGCAAACTTCCCCCCCCCCCGAATTCCAGACTTTGAGGCGAAAAGTTCGCCTCGTTTAAATCCTGAGGATTTAAGCAAGGCAGGCCTCTTTTCAGCAAATCAACACAGGTTGCCTCGCCATATTTCCCTCTGCCTCGTTTAAATCCTCAGGATTTAGCCAAGGCAAGCTAGTCCATAACTAAAGGTAGTCATTTTATGTCATCTAGCATTCAAGGATGGTCCTTGTGGGAGACACCATAGAAGGACTAACAGCATTCAAGGATAGTCTCTGTGGGATTTGCCCAGATAGAAGGACATTGGCAATTGATTTAGGATTCTATCATCATCCCTGTCGGAGAAAGCCATCGTCAATTGATTCAATTCAAGGATGATCCTGCTAGGAGAAAACCATTGTCATCCGTACAGGTACTGACGTCCCGGGCGCCTTGTAGCTCACCTTTCAGAAGGGACACCAAAGGGGGCTGTGCCTTGCACGCCCTTCACTACTTTCTGATATGGCAATCAGGATCCGGGCCAAGTACCAAACCCGAGGGAAGGCGGAAGCAATGTGGCTAGGGTTGAAAGAAGCTGCATCATCATGCATCTCTGAATTCGGATCACTTCCCCGCTTTCTTGACGACTTGGATCTTCTTTCTTCTCTGACTCTCTCTTCTCTGACACTCTCTCTTCTGACTGCAGGATGAGACTTTGAATGGTGGAGGGCTGATTCCCATTTCCGTCTGGGAGATTGACAATAGATTCTTGTTGCTTCCAGAGCACAGAGCCCGAGACGGAGCGGAAGGCTTGAGGGAAGAGGAGCAGTGGTACCCAGCAACCCGGCGACCGGGCAACCCGGCGACCCGGCAACCCGGCAACCTAGAATAGAAAACGAGGAGAAAGAATAGAGTAGAGGAGAGAGAGAGAGACAGAGACAGAGAGAGCAAAAAGGATAGAGTAACATAAAGAAACAAAAGAGGCTGAGAGGAAAGAAATGGAATGAAATGGAAAGAGAAAAGAGGTTAAACAGACATAAAAAGACTACAGGGAACAAAAAAAGAAAACAGGAAACAAAAGATAATGAAAGAAAAGGAAAAGATAGATAATGAAAGAGTAAAGCGGAGGAACCCGGCAACAGAGGAAAAAATCATGTTAAATATACCATACCAAAAGAAACCTTACATTTCCTCAGGTTTCCCAAATTGATGTATTATCAAATAGGGGTACATCCCCCCTCCAATACAAAAGTTAAGTCATGGGGATCAAATATCCCAAGCATCCCAAGCCACTTTGGGCAACCTGGAAACACTCATGGAAGTCAGCTGATCTGGCGAGTAGCCGCTGTAGTCGTTTGATTTCGGACGTCGCATCTTGGAAATTTCACAGGCATTGTCACTTGGCTAAGTTTGGCTGCCGCAGAATCACTGGAGTGGTTTGGACGGTTTTGCAACTAGTTGGGGCCTCAGCACGCAAGTCGACGCAGCTAGTGGCGCCAATGGGGCATCATGTTCTTTCGTGCTGTCTGCCTTCAACATTCGCCGGGTGATGCAGGGCAAAGCAAAGTGGGATGAAAATACCATGCAACGACGCCAGCCACTTGTAGTGAAAGCGGACCTTTGATAAACTGCTTGGCATGGGGATTTCAACATTGCCCACTCCAAATGAAGAACAAACACTCTGCTGCGTTGCGCCGAACCAACTTTTGCACCAGCTTGGAGCAAAAGTTCCTGGCCATTCATCGGCTCAGCACTTTGGAGGCGACTTTGGTAAGTCGGAAACTTTGCACCCGGCACCCGGTGAGAAGCAAACAAAACCTGAGAAAGGCTCTGGATCTGTTGAAGACTTAGAGCACGGCTTGTGGCGGCTGTGAAACATGTCCATCTCGGTCGCCATTGATCCTTCGGCACACCTCACATGGAGTGACAAGCAAGCCTTTTCTGCATCATGATGCCCATTGAAAAGGAATGACGCAGCCACACAGCTGTCCAATATTTGGAGTCAAAGTAAGCCGCAAAAAGTTGCTGGGCGCGCTTGGGAATGGACTGCGGATGTTTCCCAATCCAAAATATGATCTGATCAAGCGGACCCAGCGCTTCTTAAAGGATCGGTTTACTGAGCCTGTTAGCACAAAGGACAGGTTTGACGAAAAGGCTGCAATTTACCCATGTTACAGATATGCGGCCTCTAGGATGGACCCTTATGATGAATATCGAAGGTCGAGCCGCACTCACACAAGTGGTTCCAGACAATCAAAACGGTAATGACCAATAAAAACTGCCAAAGTCAAGGCCGTTTGACCCAAAAATGGGATTTTGGCTTTCCATCATGCTGTCGGTACGTTGAGCCGTTGAGATCCGCGAACTATGGTGATCACAGAATCCCCCGCGGCTCTTAGAGGCTGGCAGGACACCATGGTGTACTGAGCTGGGACTGCATAGCCGCTAGTGGCGCCAATGGGGCATCATGTTCTTTCATGCTGTCTGCCTTCAACATTCGCCGGGTGATGCAGGACGAAGCAAAGTGGGAAGAAAATACCATGCAACGACGCCAGCCACTTGTAGTGAAAGCGGACCTTTGATAAACTGCTTGGCATGGGGATTTCAACATTGCCCACTCCAAATGAAGAACAAACACTCTGCTGCGTTGCGCCGAACCAACTTTTGCACCAGCTTGGAGCAAAAGTTCCTGGCCATTCATCGGCTCAGCACTTTGGAGGCGTTTGTATTATTACTGTATCGCAATAGTTTACTGTATTTTGTATTATCTCATCATGGTTTGATGCACGATTTCGGATCTGTCAGACACTTCAGGCCCCACACCTGCTGGCCGACAAGAAAGGCAGGCGACAAAGAGATCGGAAAAACACTGACAGAATCTGACCATCTTGCTTGCGCATCCAACTTGCCAGTCAACATCGCATGCTCAGGTTGCACTTGATATGTGTCACATGTCGCAGCGGGATCAAGCGCAGTGAAACTCACACATCAACGAGTCAAGGATGAGCACTCCACATCCTGATTTCCATCTGTTGCACATCTACCATCCACTTGCATGCTCACCCTCAAGGAAAGCATTCCACACACTGCGCTAACAGAAGCGACCCTTGTCGGAAAGCGCCCGCATTCTCGGTTCGGTCTGACGGGGCTTACAGGGCTTACACTCTCAGACGGAGCTGGACATGACTTATTTGCAGGTAGGTACCCGCACAACACTCAGAACACATGGTACCTTTGAAATACCACTGTCAAAAAGGCACCCGGGGCTTTTGATTCTCCTCTGAGGCTTCATTGTGCTCAAAGAAGCAAACAAGTTCGTCTACCATTGAAAGCTCCAAAAGGAGAAGGAGATGACACGCCATCAAGTGTCCAATTTGAGGAAGAAAGGCTCAAGCGACAAAAGATGTCTTGGCAGCATGCCTGGCCACAAGATGCCATTGCTATCGGCATAGACTTGGTGAGACTTAAGTCTTGAGCCTGCCTGTTTTTGATCTCGATTCCGCGCTTTTCTGTCACGCTTTTTCCCTACCAGTTTGTTGGACAGCTGAGGTTTCTGCTACCAGTGCCTTGTTTGCCTGGCAAACAATGAAACTGGCACATTCTAAGAAACAATCAATCCGCTTAATCTTTGCGGAAACATATCCGTAAAGTTGCATAGGGACTTGCCGTGTATTGGGCCCCTTTCAACGAGTCAAGGATGAGCACTCCACACAAAGGCTCTAGCTGTTCCGCATGGAACTAACCCTGGGAGAAGAAACAACTTAACAACTTTGAAGTTGCTTTTGCCATGCTGCAAACGCACGTCATTAACGGGATGTTTCTGCCTGCGGCACTTATGGCAGGAAGATAACGTCCTGATTTCCATCTGTTGCACATCTACCATTCACTTGCATGCTCGCCCTCAAGGAAAGCATTCCACACACTGCGCTAACAGAAGCGACCCTTGTCGGAAAGCGCCTGCATTCTCGGTTCGGTCTGACGGGGCTTACAGGGCTTACACTCTCAGACGGAGCTGGACATGACTTATTTGAAAGGTAGGTACCCGCACAACACTCAGAACACATGGTACCTTTGAAATACCACTGTCAAGAAGGCACCCGGGGCTTTTGATTCTCTTTTGAAGTTTCATTGTGCTCAAAGAAGCAAACAAGTTCGTCTACCATTGAAAGCTCCAAAAGGAGATGACACGCCATCAAGTGTCCAATTTCAGGAAGAAAGGCTCAAGCGACAAAAGATGTCTTGGCAGCATGCCTGGCCACAAGATGCCATTGCTATCGGCATAAACTTGGTGAGACTTAAGTCTTGAGCCGTTGAGCCTGCCTGTTTTTGATCTCCATTCCGCGCTTTTCTGTCACGTTTTTTCCCTACCAGTTTGTTGGACGGCTGAGGTTTCTGCTACCAGTGCCTTGTTTGCCTGGCAGCCAATGAAACTGGCACATTCTAAGAAACAATCAACCCGCTTAATCTTTGCGGAAACATATCATCCGTAAAGTTGCATAGGGACTTGCCATGTATTGGGCCCTTTTCAACGAGTCAAGGATGAGGACCCCACACAAAGGCTCTAGCTGTTCCGCATGGAACTAACCCTGGGAGAAGAAACAACTTAACAACTTTGAATTTGCTTTTGCCATTCTGCAAACGCACGTCATTAACGGGATGTTTCTGTCTGCGGCTCTTATGGCAGGAAGATCACGTCCTGATTTCCATTTGTTGCACATCTACCATTTACTTGCATGCTCGCCCTCAAGGAAAGCATTCCACACACTGCGCTAACAGAAGCGACCCTTGTCGGAAAGTGCCCGCATTCTCGGTTCGGTCTGACGGGCCTTACAGGGCTTACACTCTCAGACGGAGCTGGACATGACTTATTTGCAGGTAGGTACCCGCACAACACTCAGAACACATGGTACCTTTGAAATACCACTGTCAAGAAGGCACCCGGTGCTTTCCATTCCCTTTTGAAGTTTCATTGTGCTCATTGAAGCAAACAAGTTCGTCTACCATTGAAAGCTCCAAAAGGAGAAGGAGATGACACGCCATCAAGTGTCCAATTTCAGGAAGAAAGGCTCAAGCGACAAAAGATGTCTTGGCAGCATGCCTGGCCACAAGATGCCATTGCTATCGGCATAAATTTGGTGAGACTTAAGTTTTGAGCCTGCCTGTTTTTGATCTCCATTCCGCGCTTTTCTGTCACGTTTTTTCCCTTCCAGTTTGTTGGACGGCTGAGGTTTCTGCTACCAGTGCCTTGTTTGCCTGGCAGCCAATGAAACTGGCACATTCTAAGAAACAATCAATCCGCTTAATCTTTGCGGAAATATATCCGTAAAGTTGCATAGGGACTTGCCGTGTATTGGGCCCTTTTCTTTCCAGAAACAGCACCTCAGCAAAAACCACATGTGGTGAGATGCTGAGGCATGGCAACCCGGAAGCTATATGGGGGACAAATGAGGCCATGGCAACCTTGCAAAAGCGTGCCTGCGTCCACAAGCCACACATCAACGAGTCAAGGATGAGCACTCCACACAAAGGCTCTAGCTGTTCGGCATGGAACTAACCCCGGCAGAAGAAACAACTTAACAACTTTGAACATGCTTTTGCCATGCTGCAAACACACGTCATTAACGGGATGTTTCTGCCTGCGGCTCTTATGGCAGGAAGTTCACGTCCTGATTTCCATCTGCTGCACATCTACCATTCACTTGCATGCTCGCCCTCAAGGAAAGCATTCCACACACTGCGCTAACAGAAGCGACCCTTGTCGGAAAGCGCCTGCATTCTCGGTTCGGTCTGACGGGGCTTACACGGCAGCTTACACTCTCAGACGGAGCTGGACATGACTTATTTGTAAAGTAGGTGCCCGCACAAGACTCAGAACACATGGCACCTTTGAAATACCACTGTCAAGAAGGCACCCGGTGCTTTTCATTCTCTTTTGAGGTTTCACTGTGCTCATTGAAGCAAACAAGTTCGTCTACCATTGAAAGCTCCAAAAGGAGATGTCACGCCATCAAGTGTCCAATTTCAGGAAGAAAGGCTCAAGCGACAAAAGATGTCTTGGCAGCATGCCTGGCCACAAGATGCCATTGGTAGCGGCATAAACTTAGTGCGACTTAAGTCTTGAGCCTGCCTGTTTTTGATCTCGATTCCGCGCTTTTCTGTCACGCTTTTTCCCTACCAGTTTGTTGGACAGCTGAGGTTTCTGCTACCAGTGCCTTGTTTGCCTGGCAGCCAACGAAACTGGCACTTTCCAAGAAACAATCAATCCGCTTAATCTTTGCGGAAACATCTCCGCAAAGTTGCACAGGGACTTGCCGTGTATTGGGCCCCTTTCACATCAACGAGTCAAGGATGAGTACTCTACACAAAGGCTCTAACTGTTCCACATAGGACTAGCCCTGGGAGGAGAAACAACTTAATCAGCAAAAACCACATGTGGTGAGATGCTGAGGAATGGCAACCCAGAAGCTATATATGGGGGACAAATCAGGCCATGGCAACCTTGCAAGAGCGTGCCTGCGCCCACAAGCCACACATCAACGAGTCAAGGATGAGCACTCCACACAAAGGCTCTAGCTGTTCGGCATGGAACTAACCCTGGGAGAAGAAACAACTTAACAACTTTGAATTTGCTTTTGCCATGCTGCAAACGCACGTCATATCACGTCATTAACGGGATGTTTCTGTCTGCGGCTCTTATGGCAGGAAGATCACGTCCTGATTTCCATCTGTTGCACATCTACCATTCACTTGCATGCTCGCCCTCAAGGAAAGCATTCCACACACTGCGCTAACAGAAGCGACCCTTGTCGGAAAGCTGCATTCTCGGTTCGGTCTGACGGGGCTTACACGGCAGCTTACACTCTCAGACGGAGCTGGACATGACTTATTTGTAAAGTAGGTGCCCGCACAAGACTCAGAACACATGGCACCTTTGAAATACCACTGTCAAGAAGGCACCCGGTGCTTTTCATTCTCTTTTGAGGTTTCACTGTGCTCATTGAAGCAAACAAGTTCGTCTACCATTGAAAGCTCCAAAAGGAGATGTCACGCCATCAAGTGTCCAATTTCAGGAAGAAAGGCTCAAGCGACAAAAGATGTCTTGGCAGCATGCCTGGCCACAAGATGCCATTGCTATCGGCATAAACTTGGTGAGACTTAAGTCTTGATCCTGCCTGTTTTTGATCTCGATTCCGCGCTTTTCTGTCACGCTTTTTCCCTACCAGTTTGTTGGACAGCTGAGGTTTCTGCTACCAGTGCATTGTTTGCATGGCAGCCTATGAAACTGGCACTTTCTAAGAAACAATCAATCCGCTTAATCTTTGCGGAAACATATCCGTAAAGTTGCATAGGGACTTGCCGTGTATTGGGCCCTGTTCTTTCCAGAACCAACACCTCAGCAAAAACCACATGTGGTGAGATGCTGAGGCATGGCAACCCGGAAGCTATATATGGGGGACAAATGAGGCCATGGCAACCTTGCAAGAGCGTGCCTGCGCCCACAAGCCACACATCAACGAGTCAAGGATGAGCACTCCACACAAAGGCTCTAGCTGTTCTGCATGGAACTAACCCTGTGAGAAGAAACAACTTAACAACTTTGAATTTGCTTGTGCCATGCTGCAAACGCACGTCATTAACGGGATGTTTCTGCCTGCGGCTCTTATGATTCTTATGGCAGGAAGATCACGTCCTGATTTCCATCTGTTGCACATTTACCATCCACTTGCGCGATCACCCTCAAGGAAAGCATTCCATACACTGCGCTAACAGAACTGCATTCTCGGTTCCGTCTGATGGGGCTTACAGGGCTTACACTCTCAGACGGAGCTGGACATGACTTACAGTATTAGGTGCCGTCGCAAGACTCAGAACACATGGTACCTTTGAAATACCACTGTCAAGAAGGCACCCGGTGCTTTTCATTCTCTTTTGAGGTTTCACTGTGCTCATTGAAGCAAACAAGTTCGTCTACCATTGAAAGCTCCAAAAGGAGAAGGAGATGACACGCCATCAAGTGTCCAATTTCAGGAAGAAAGGCTCAAGCGACAAAAGATGTCTTGGCAGCATGCCTGGCCACAAGATGCCATTGCTATCGGCATAAACTTGGTGAGACTTAAGTCTTGACTTGAGCCTGCCTGTTTTTGATCTCCATTCCGCGCTTTTCTGTCACGTTTTTTCCCTTCCAGTTTGTTTGGACAGCTGAGGTTTCTGCTACCAGTGCCTTGTTTGCCTGGCAGCCTATGAAACTGGCACTTTCTAAGAAACAATCAATCCGCTTAATCTTTGCGGAAACATCTCCGTAAAGTTGCATAGGGACTTGCCGTGTATTGGGCCCTGTTCTTTCCAG
>CAMXCT020002485.1:0-73833 GCA_947184155.2 Cladocopium goreaui | reverse complement strand
GAAAGGACACTGTCAAAAAGGCACCCGATGCTTTTCATTGATTCCCTTCTGAGGCTTCATTGTGCTGATTGAAGCACTGACAAGTTCGTCTGCCATTGGAAGCTCCAAAAGGAGAAGGAGATGCTTCACCATCAAACGGCCGATTTCAGGAAGAAAGGCTCAAGCGACAAAGGACGTCTGGGCAGCATGCTTGGCGCATTGGCATCGACATAAACTTGGTATAACTTGGTGAGACTTGAGCCTGTTCATTTTCGAAGAATGCTGGTGTTGCTGGTCTTCTCTTATTCCTTGGTTTTCAGACACTTTTCATTGACAAGTATTACAGCATTGTACAAGTTCAGGGTTCTTTGGTATGTGTCACATATCGCAGCAAGCCCCTATCGCAGTTTTTGGTGTATGATGCTGCTATGCGCAATATTCGGTTCGGCATGAATTTGACTTTGCTTGGAAACACACTGCACTTCGCATAAAATGACTTGAATTGAAACAAGCAGAGAATCATAGAGAATCGAAATCTTCCCGTGTAATGTGGCACTCTCTCTCTCTCTCTATCGCCTTCTCAAGACGTTCAGCAGAGCTAAAGGCGAGTACTCTCCGCACTGTAGGTCTTGAATTTACAGCATCGCGGCTGAAGACCGCGGGTGCTATGGGGAAAGGTCACATGGTTCAAGGCAAGCTGGCATCTGCTGGAGCGGTCCACTGCCTTCGTAATCGAGACACGCAAACACTAGGTCACTAGCATTCACCAGCATTCACCAGCTTCTTCCTTGCCATGGCTCGCGGGGCAGACTCCAGAAAGGAGGCCGCAGCTTGCGTACCACTACTCCGATGCCAAGGGCATGGAATGCGGTCGTATCAAGAGGTGCCTCGGCAAATTGGCAAAATGAATCCATCATGTGTTGTCGGCACATAATTATGTACCATGGTTTTTCCATGCTCTCATTCTTCTCCTATAGACATAGGATTCCAATAGGGTTCGGATGATAAACCCAGCAAAGCCAAACTCGCGTCCATCTATATAACATGATTGTCCTTGCGTCGCCTGTCATCCTCCCACATTGAAGTTGCCGCATTCGAAGGTCACGCCCGGTCACGCCTGGTGGAGAGGTGGAGGCAAATTACCCTTGTTTGAGCAGCAAAAGAAAAGATGGCAATGAGAAACCGACGATTGGCCCAGTCCAATATGAAAGTGATGAGGGAGAGGATACTAAAGCACTGCCAAATAAGTGAAATACAAGACGGTCACATAGGCGAAGCCAGGTTGAAACATGTTTTCTATAGATTGCTATAGTTTGCATTTACATTGCATTTACTATATAGATATGGACACCCCGAAGAACATGTATTAAACTGTGAAGAATACGCAGGCGACCTGAAAACCATATGTGATATGAAAATATGCGCGGAAACCACATGCTGGATAGGTGGAAGAAATGCGTACAAAGTGTGAACGCTGCCCTTGAGGTCTTCGGAAAATGCCGAGCAAATAAGATTGAAGGATTGGATGACCCCGCATGTGAAGCCTTCCTGTCTTGCGCAATACAAGCCGCCAAAAAATCGGGAAGGCATTGCTTGCCACACAGGTAGATTTGATAGAGCTAAGTTTGAGAGGGACAAGTTTGATAGAAAGAAAACTGAAAAGAAAACGTAAATATTATTATATATACATAAAAATAACAGATAAATTTGGTGGAGAGAGACTTGGTAGGGAGAAATTTCACGGATGGAATTACCAAGCCTATCAAAATTATAAACGCAGAGTCAAGTTTGACAGAGATTGGTATGATATAAATTAGGTTTAGCTTGATAGAGGTGGGATTGATAGATGAAAGATTCAAAAAATATGCAACAAGATGCAGCCCACGAACCCGAATGCTCACACGCACGTTAATGGCACACGTGTAGAGTGTGGAGTGTGGAGTGTAAAGTGTAGAGTGTGGAGTGTGGAGTGTAAAGTAAGGAGTGTGGAGTGTAAAGTGTGCAGTGGGGGGTGTAGAGTGTGTAAAGTGCAGAGTGTGGAGTGTGAAGTGTGGAGTGGGGAGGAGGGGTGTAAAGTGTAGCGTGTAGAGTGTGGAGTGTGGAGTGCGGAGTGTGAAGCGAGAAGTGTGGAATGTAAAGTGTGGAGTGTGGAGTGAGGCGTGTAAAGTGTGGAGTGTGGAGTGTAAAGTGTGGAGTGTGGAGTGTGGAGTGGAAAGTGTAGTGTGGAGTGTGGAGTGTAAAGTGAGGAGTGTGGAGTGTAAAGTGTGGAGTGACGAGCGTGGAGTGCGTAAAGTGTAGAGTGTGAAATGTGGAGTGTAGAGTTAGTGTAAAGTGTAGAGTGTAAAGTGTAGAGTGTGGAATGTGGAGTGTAAAGTGTAGAGTGTGGAGTGAGGAGTGTAAAGTGTAAAGTGTGGAGTGTAAAATGTAAAGTGTGGAGTGTAGAGTGTAAACTGTAGAGTGTAAAGTGTAGAGTGTGGAGTGTGGAGTCTGGAGTGTGGAGTGTAAAGTGTGGAGTGTAAAGTGTGGAGTGTGGAGTGAGGAGTCTAAAGTGTAAAGTGTAGAGTGCGGAGTGTGGAGTGGAAAGTGGAGTGTGGAGTGTGGAGTGTGGAGTGTGGAGTGGAAAGTGTAAAGTGTAAAGTGTAAAGTGTGGAGAGAGGGGTGTAAAGTGTAGAGTGTGGAGTGTGGAGTGTAAGGTGTGGAGTGTGGAGTGTGGAGTGTGGAGTGTGGAGTGCGGAGTGGAAAGTGGAAAGTGTAAAGTGTGGAGTGTGGAGTGCAAAGTGTAAAGTGTAAAGTGTCGAGTGTCGAGTGAGGAGTCTTTACACAGAGAAGTCTTTACACAAAGGAGCTTTTTACACACTGAAGGTTTTACACAGAGAAGTCTTTACTCTAAGGAGCTTTTGCACACAAACGTCTAGGAGCCTTTACACACAGAACTTTTTACACGAAGAAGTCTTTACACAGAGGGCTTTTTACACACAGACGCGTTTGCACACAGAAGCTTTTACACAGAGAAGCCTTCACACAGAGGAGCTTTTACACACAAAAACATTTACACACAGCAAGCTTTTACAGACAAAGGGGCTTTTACACAGAGAAGTCTTTACTCTAAGGAGCTTTTGCACACAAACGTCTAGGAGCCTTTACACACAGAAGCTGTTACACAAAGAAGTCTTTACACAGAGGGCTTTTTACACACAGACGCGTTTGCACACAGAAGCTTTTACACAGAGAAGCCTTTACACAGAGGAGCTTTTACACACAAAAGCATTTACACACACAGGGGCTTTTACACAGAGAAGTCTTTACACAAAGGAGCTTTTTACACACAGAAGGTTTTACACAGAGAAGTCTTTAGACTAAGGAGCTTTTGCACACAAACGTCTAGGAGCCTTTACACACAGAAGCTGTTACACAAAGAAGTCTCTACACAGATATATAGCTTTCACACACAGACGCGTTTACACACAGAAGCTTTTACACAGAAGCCTTTACACTTTACACAGAGAGTTTTTACACACGGAAGCTTTTACACACAGTGAAATCTTTACACAGACGTTTCACACAGAGAAGCTTTCACACACAGAAGCTTTTACACAAAGAAGTCTTTACACAAAGTGGTTTTTACACACAGAAACTTTTACACACAAAAGCTTTTACGCAGAGAAGTCTTTGCACAGAGGCGCCTTTACACGAAGTAACAAGTTGAAATTGGCAGCAGTTCTTCGGGAAAAACCCTTGGCAGGAGCTTTCGGGAACTCACTTGCTCCCCAAAAAAGCCGTCTATTTCCAACAAAGTTCCTATTCCATGAACTTTTTTCAAAAAACATAAGGAATATATTTCTGAAGCAGGTCCCCATCCAAAAGCTTTCAAGCCCACACTACGATGAAATGGAGGGTCGAGAAATCCGGCGGAGCCGACGAGGGGCATCAGCCCTTAAATATTAAAATTTAAAATTATTGGATGATTTGATTGTGATATCGTAAATATGATGAAACCAAATGGCTAGACACAATGCCTACCACCGTCCAGCAACCCTTCCTCAAAGTACTCTCTCTCGACTTGCCAGGCATCATCGGCATCTTCCATGGGCTCGGTTTGGATGTCAAACTCCAGTTGGCAATTGTATCAATTGTTTGACAATGTGTTTTTCATACGTTTTCATATTGTCATATATGTTTTTATAATAAGCATGTGAAGAGTTGCAGTGCATCATTCCCAAAAAGACGTTGAATCTATAGGAGCCGTATGGAGCCGTGACAGGTCCAGCTTGATGCAAAACTAAAGCCAGAACGACGGCAGAGAAAACATGCCACCAAGCACACAACCGACATAACGTACATGCCGAACATACACAACCACACGTTTGGTTTGGTTTCGTCGTCCTTTTGGAAAAACTGTTCAGTTTTTCGTGCTTAGCCTATCATGATGATTCATGATGTATATAGCCAGCCACATGTGCGATTCTCCGATGTATTGCAGAGCCAGTCTTTTCACTCGCTGCTGGACAACACCCGCCGGGTTTCCACTCGTCTTTGCTTGGGCGAAGCAGAATCCTCCGATGTGTCACCTTAAGGATCAACAACGGTAAAAATGGTAAAAAAAAAAAACATGCCTGGCAAAGTATGACAAGTTCCAGCATTTCAAACAAATCTGTGCTGGATGTGAGGTACAGCTCCAGTGGATTCCAGTGGATTCCAGTGGCTCAAGTTGTTGCTTCCAAGTTAAGTTTCCCTTGCAATCGCCAGCCTCACAATGGGTTGGACATGAGAACTTGAACAAACTGAAGAGCCTTAGAAGCTTGGGCATTGGGGCATTTGAAGGATTTTGAAGGTACCAGCATTTATAGTCTATGCTATACTGCTATACAATACTGTACTATATGATGTACCAGCCACGATGCCATGATCATCCGTCATGATCCGTGATGGCCCTGGAAAGCTGAATGACGCGAATGAATCAAATGACATGACATCGCAGTCACATGACTCATTTTGTCAAATGCCCATTGGCCCATTTTCATTTCCGGCATCCCATCCACGAATCTCCAACATGTTGGCGATGTCGGGCTGCCTTCGTCTTCGTTCCGCAAATTGCGAGCGCCAAACCCGCCTACGGGCTTGCCAAAAGCCCAGGTTGTGGCATGAAGCGCATGAACAAGGTGGATGTACATGAACTGGCCCCCTCCAAGAATGGAAAAATTCTCCGCCTCAAGCCATGAGCGATTTGTGCCCTGCGACAAGGGCGATAAGTTTGATATAGTTTGATGGGTGCTTCACCCTGGACGGGCGCGTTCGCTGATCAGTCTCGCGCGAAGGCACAAAAAGCTGCTCAATATTGCTCAATTCAGCATCTTGCACCTTGTTCCTTGTTCAACTAAAGCGGTGCGCTGACTAGCTGACTAGCTGATTCTGTCACTTTCTCAGGCTTGAACTAGAAAATACACGGTCTTGCCGCCAACAGCATGAGGCAATTTCTCCATATATCCCTGCATGTGCTTACCGATTCTTGACAACTAGTGCCTTGTACTGAAGTAAAAAAAAACCGAGGAAATCAGTTCGTTTGGCTTTTCTGCAAAAACATGAGGCATCACATATTAGTTCACTTCCTATTTCATCCCCTCTGTCATAACCACAGCTCCCTTTCGACAGGGCGGTGTCCCAGCCATGCTTGAAAGCAACATTGCTAGCGTTGGATCTCGAGGTCCTACGGAGCAGCCTGACTGCACTTGGGACCCTGGTATCTTTCTTTAGACCTTGTCCCAAGCACCACTGACACATGATGGATAGCCCCTTTCTTGCTTGCAAGCAGCCGCAGGCAGTCCGATGCAGATATCCACCGCAGCCAGATGTCGTTGGCGTCCTCACGTCATGCCAAGCAGCCCGTGCTCCCGGTCATCCAACATGACCCGATTGGTGACTGTTCTGCATGTAGATGAAGGGAGTGAAATAAGCAAGAACAACTTGTGTTTCCATAAGTGATCCCATAGGTCGGTGTTTAGCTGAGGCCAGCTTCCAGGTTTCATTGAGATCTTGGGGAAGAAGCTAGATGGGGCAGATGAGATGCTAGTTCCGACCTCAGCCATGACAAACCGCATGAACAGTTCAGAACCCAAAAAATGGTTCAGCCTAGGAGAGACTCAATGAACTTGGGACAACCAGAGCTGGATCGCACCTGGGTTGCTTTTAGAGCTACTCCATGCCACCCTGTGCAATATTGCTGGGCTGCTTGCTTTCAACCCCAGTGGGTTGAGATAATACACCATATATACAGCTCATATAATAAATAAATAGACGCACACACTAGACAAGAATGGATCATTATATGATCCGGCAGGAACTGAATCCTGAAACATGCAGATTAGATATGAAACAACGAAATTAACAATGCAGGTACGTTTACACGGGTCCCGGGGGGGTGTCTTCGGTGGCCACCGACCCCCCCGGGACCCCGGTGGCCCCCTGCATTGTAATTAGAGTTAGAAAGGGAGAGGACAAAGGAAGAAAAAAGAGAGAAGTTTTACATCTATTTAGATGTTACACACCCACACCCGGCCGGAGCCGGGTCAACCCTGAAAGGCAAGAGGAAGAAAAAAGCGGACACACGACGGGCAGACGGCCAAAACAGCGCAGGGGGGGGAGGGGAACAGACGGACCTCCAGAACCAACATACACGGCGAAACGGACCTGACAAAAACAGCGCACACACCTAAACCCAACAACACGTTACGGAGAGGCACGCGGGGAAAGATTAGGGACCAATGGGGAACTAGTTGATGCCAGACAAAAACCAAAACAATTAATTAAAAAACAGGACCCAGTTCCTAGACCTACTGTTCGTGCGATTGTGCCACAACAGGCCCGTGTTCCAGTCAGCCACAAGGGCATAAAACAGCTTTCAAGTTCCATCGAATTAGATGCACAAAATGTTTGACCTCACCAGACAACCATCAAAAGAAAGAATCACCACACCTGAAAGTCGTGTGCCTGCCTGATTCCTGTATCAAATGCTGTTGTCATGAATCGTCAAAAGCAGCTGCGAAAAAGGAGGTTTCTGGAGTTCGGCACGGCTTCACAGTTGAAGAAACGCATCGGCGAGTAATCCCTGGGACATCCGGAGCAGCAGGAGGACTCAAAATGGCTGATAAACCGCAAGGCTGATTGTTGCCCTTTACTTAAACGAATTACTAAATTAAAATGTGTGAATTCAGAATTCAAGACTGTCGACACTCACCCTGAAGAGGGTTGCCTCAAATGGCTCCATGGCACCATGTCGGAGCCACCATGGAAATCACACTAGACAAGAATGGATCATTATATGATCCGGCAGGAACTGAATCCTGAAACATGCAGATTAGATATGAAACAACGAAATTAACAATGCAAGTACGTTTACACGGGTCCCGGGGGGGTGTCTTCGGTGGCCACCGACCCCGCCGGGACCCCGGTGGCCCCCTGCATTGTAATTAGAGTTAGAAAGGGAGAGGACAAAGGAAGAAAAAAGAGAGAAGTTTTACATCTATTTAGATGTTACACACACACATATATATATATATATAGAGACAGATAGATAGATAGATAGCTAGCTAGCTAGCTAGCTAGGTAGATAGACAGACAGACAGACAGATAGATAGATAGATAGACAGACAGACAGATAGATAGATGTATGCACAGTTAGGCAAATATATATAATTTACATAATATATATGCATATATATATATATATAGAGAGAGAGAGAGTTTCAATCTCAGTTGGTTGACTATATTTTTTGTTTGTACCATATCCACAAACCAACCGGCCTGCCCGCCCACCGAAGGCTTATCAACGATTTGAAGGCCATCCGGAAGGATTTGGAGTCGAGCTATTCTGAGTTAGTCAACACCCAGAGCAAGTTTGTCGAACATCCCCCTACTGTGTGGGGATCTCAGCCCTCTGTCAATTAGAGAATGGCTGGGAGTCTGCACTACATTGAGCGCTGTAAAGCATCTTGCATGGATGAGGTCGGAAAAAGAAGCCCTTGTCAAGCAATATATCGCCGCAACCCAAAAGGACATGAAGTTCAACTCCTGCATGACCCGTTGCAGGCGCCCTACGTGTGTTTGATTGATCTTTTCCACCGGGCGATTTTCAACCCATATTGCCCCATCCCTCTCATTGCAGCTCCAGGAACTGCAAGCCAAAGGCTAAGCCGAAGCCCAAGGCCAAGCGCACCGCGCGACCTGTCAAATCGGAGCCTGGGTCGGACGAGGATGGGCAGGAGAACGAGGAGAGTGAGCAGGAGACCCCTGTCGTGGTTCCCTCAAAGAGGAAAAAACCTTCAAAAGCTTCCAAAGACAAGAAGAAATCTAAGAAAACTAAGAAGTAGAGTTGGACTATGCTGTATACCCTGGCTGCTCTCCTAGGGATTGACCGACAAATTTTGTCATATGCCCATGGCATAAGAATGACATGTATAGGTCCAACAAAATGTTGCCAACATGTTTACAGTCTGACCTAGGAAATTTTGTCAGCCAGGGCGTTTGTGTGGCAACATGATGCAACATGCATACGCATGTTTGCTGCTTGGATCCGCTCGAGTGAAGAAAAAATGTGCATCATAGCTACGAGATCAATGACCTGATTGTCCTTGTGTCACTGGCACCCTTAAGCATAGCCTTTTGCCAGGTCTGTTTATGCCGTCCAGTTGCCCAGAGCTTTTTGCAGGCGCGGTGATTTCCCAAATGGCACCTGAGCAAAGCTGGCCACATGTGGAGTGAGTGAGGTTTAAACCCGCACCCGCAGGTGAAAAGCGGACTGCATCAGAGTCCAGCGATGAATGTGATCGGATAGCCCAGGACCTGCTTGTTGACTACTTTAGTGGTGTTTCTTGGCTTATAGATTATAGACACACTTAACCTTTCTCATACACATGGGTGAGTATTATATACGTATGGTGTTGCTTCAGTCTGTGGCCCAGGCTCAATCTGCCAAACATGTGCCGAAAACTGCTCAAAGAATTTGCCGTGTTCGGAAATCACGACTCTCGGTCACTATACATCGGGTGACCAACTTCAGATAGATTTGTTTAACAACCTTTGTATACCCTCTTGTGCAGTCATGTCCTTTGCCTAAGGACGAAAAGACGATTTGCTATGGAAAATCTCCAAGTGTGCAAAGAGCACTCACGAGAACCACTGCAGAAATTTGACCCGTCTCATTTACAATGAGGGAGCAGCCCTTGACATTGAGATGAACTACGTTAGTATCACTTGTCGCAAAAAAAGGCCACGTATTCACGATGTCAAGGTTCACTGGCCTGTGTTGAGTATGCATTCATGGTGCCAGTACATTTTCACCCATCATCCTGGTATCCTCCTTGGTGGGCACCGTCGCTCTAACAAAGCTGGGTGGGAGATGATGCTACAAACATTTGGAACCGCTTCCGGGACATCAAACCAGACCACTGCGTGTTTTCGTCGTCAAAACCATTGGCACGATGCATTCCTTTTATGACCCACGGGGATGAAGGTGTCACACACCGTCGGGTGCCATTTATGGTACAAAGCTGGCAGCCAGTTATTTCGTTTCTAGGACCAGACCACACGGCAATTTCAGGGAGCCCCGGTTTCAGCATCAATAGTGTTTTTATATATGTTTATTTTAGGGGGTTGAGCAACTTTCCACATATATATATATATATATGTATATATATATATATATGTGTGTATATATATATATGTATATGTTCCCACCTAAAGAGCCAAGTGACTAAGGGATTCCTTTTGCAGTCGTCTCCTTTATTGCTGCATTTCAGCTTCAGCATTCAGTGGCGAGAAGACCCTATTACAACTCAACCAAGCGTGGACTGATGAAATGCTTCAACTTTTCAATGAGGGGCACCAGGCATTGGATTGAACAAAAATAGATAACATGCAACAACAAGCGTGATAGGGGCAATAAATCCCAACATGGTGATCACGCCCTGGAAATCCCTTCAGGTGGTTCCTGGCGATCCTTCATCCACTATATTTCTGGTCTGGTTGGGATGCAAAGGGGACTGGAAGTATTTGCGATCTGATCCTTGGCATTGCTATGTTGTTTTAATTGAAGTCAATTGGTTACCTTTTTCTGGGAAGCTTTTAGTGGCCCAATTCCATACCAACGCAAACCGCCCCCATGCTAACACCAGGTTGCCAAACACCACCGTCATGGCTGAGTAGTATTGATCTCGGCCTCAGCCAGCTCAGGCGTGGCGATTGGAGACCGGCTACACGTCGACCAGAAAATGCCACTTGTGCAGTTCAGAGGACAGGTTTAACTACATTGGGGATTTCCATACTTTTTTATTGGGTGTGAAATCTCTTGAAAACCACGCCTTTTCAATTAAGCAGCCCTTAGTTTATTTAAGGGCTACCGCCCCTGCTGCTGACCCCGGAAAACAGGAGGGACTAACAAGCGTCTGACTGCAGAAGTAAAAAGGCCGCAGATCGTTTGAAATCATTGGCAACATATGGCGACACCACTCTGTCGTGAGGAACAATTAAGAAACTAGTGGGTAGGTGACAAGTGCAACCGCAGCATCTTGCGCTGTAAACACTGAACAGAGGAGTCGACGTGATGAACCAGATACACGGACATGGGCATGAAACTGCCGGGTAGTAGTAGCAGAGTAGTAGTAGTAGGAGGAGTAGTAGTAGTGGTGGTGGTGGTGGTGGTAGTGGTGGTAGTGGTAGTGGTAGTGGCAGTGGCAGTGGCAGTGGCAGTGGTGGTCGTGGTGGTCGTGGTGGTCGTGGTGGTCGTGGTGGTCGTCGGTCGTGGTGGTGGTGGTGGTGGTGGTGTGGTGGTTGTGGTGGTGTGGATGGTAGTGGTGGTGGTGGTTAGTGGCAGTGGCGGTGGCGGTGGCTTTGGCGGTGGGGCGGTGGCGGTGGCGGTTGATGGTGGTGGTGGTGGGTGGTGGGGGTGGTGGTAGTCAGTAGTAGTGGTAGTAGTAGTAGTAGTAGTGGTGGTGGTGGTGGTGGTGGTGGTGGTGGTGGTGGTAGTAGCGTCGTCGTCGTCGTCGTCGCAGTCGTAGTAGTCGTGGTCGTGGTCGTGGTTGTCGGCGTCGTCGTAGAAGTTAGTAAATTCAAATAAGCAACCCTTTGCTATATATCTATATAGCTTTGTAGTTATATATCCCTTTGAGCAACATATTATGAACAAACAAATGAGGTTACTCCTGGATGATGATTGGGCCCCTTTGCAGGATTGGTGGAACCCAAGTTTGGAAGCAGAACGTCAAAGGGTCATCCTGGACCTGATCCATTCAAAAGTGGGCGACCCTCCCCATTTCGCCAGCTGCCATCTGCAGATGCATCCTGCATTTTGGTTGATAGCGCCCACAGCTTTCACATCAAGGGATTTGGAGTTGATTGGTGTGCCTCCTCTATTGTCATGGGATGTAGGAAGGGCTTTTTTGGCCGTGGTTCTCTCGATGCTCAGTTGGAAAGAGCCTACGGGGAGTTTCAAGCTTTCTGTGCGCAACAGCGCAAGCTGACTTGCTGTGATCACTGGTCTAAGTTGAAAATGGACATGACTCGAAATACGGATTTTCCCTCATCAATTGCGAGCAAGGGATTCGACACCGCTGTTTGCTGTGGATGGCTAGAGCATTTCTTCCAAGACAAGGTGGGGGTATTGCTAAACAAAAACTTTCTATGTGTTCAACAGATATCTGTTTCATTGATTTGTAACTTCTTTCCCTGGGATCAGGATATTTCTGGCGATGATGAATTGGAAATCATGTTCTTTTGCTTGAAGCTTATCAACATTTTTTTTTCGAAAACTCAATTCAACTGGTCTTTGGCTGACCCATCGAGAACAAGTTGAAGCTCATGACTGGGCAAGGAAATTTTGTGAAGGTTTCTCACAATTGGCATCGATGCAAGCCAGCCAGGGTTTCCAGAAGTACAGGATCAGACCTAAAATGCACATGTTCTTAGAATTAATCAAGCAAAATTCGGGCCCCAATTGGTGTCTTAATCCCATCAATGCAGGCTGTTGGAATGACGAGGATTTTTCTGCTATCAGCAAGAGCTGTTTTGGCCTGGGTCTTTCCCAATCCCTGCGTTGTCTTCAAAAGGTTTTGGGGAAATACCGACAGCAGTTTGGTAACCTGAACGTATGAGCACTTGGCGGCCCGGCTGAAGAAGAAAAGGTGCCATCCATCCAGGGTGCCACTCAAGGTGGCAAAGGCAAGTGAGCCAGGAAGGCTTTGCGGACAGGAGGGGTGAGAGTTGAATGGGAAAACATACTGCGCCTAGTTTTTCTGGGGAACGACTGATATTACTATTAATTTGGCGAAACGCCTGATTGTGCAAAACGCCTGGTATTTTGCAGGAGTTTGAAGGTCCAGGTATAAGTCGGCGTATGCCGAAATTTTATCAAAAGTAGTAGTGCTTGTCACCTGACTATCCTGCAGTTACAGCTGAAAGAAGCAGCTCAATACGCTCACCGGTCCTCAAACACGCGTTTGTTCTCAGTATTCAACTTGATAAGCACCACCACCAAATTTTGACCGAGAGTCGAAAACTTTAGAGGTGCTAGACTCGTGCTTGGTTGAAAACAAAACTGAAAACCAAACTTCGGCCGAACTCAAGCGGCAAAGCGGCGACAAAGCTTTCTGCCAAACTCAGGCATCTGGTGGTAAGTTCATGGATGCCCTTCTCGTTTCCCGCCTTGGTATGCCTTGGTAATCTTGGTATACAGCATCTCGACATATTGGGAAATCACAGAAACCAGTCGCTGAGATCAGAAAGCAACACTCGGTCGAGGAGGGCTACCCTGTCCAAACCTACATAGACTTGGACTTGCTTCCGCCGAGGGATCGAAAAATAGATCATTAGCACATTAAATCATATCTCTACCCCTACCTTAAACCATGAACGTTTGAATGGCTGATCTTGAACTGACCTTGAACTGAAACCCGCCAACCAGAGCTTCCAACAGAACCCAATCAATCATTTTCCACAAAATTTAACAACTTGCCGAAGCCGAAGGGCAAACAAAAACAGTGTCTGTGTTCAAGAACAGCTTACAATTCTACCCAGAGCGACCTTTTGCTATGACAGACCTACAACACATGCATAGGCGCATTCAGGCATGATTCAGCACCAATATCCCCACCTCAACATGATCCATGGACATTTCACGGGCGGTTTCTGAGGTAGCCACTATCCACTCTAAAGATACTAATGAGTATACTTAGTATACTATATATAATATATATATATATAATAATGGTGTTTGCAGCCACCAATCCAAAATCATTGAAGATCGACTACGGAATCGATGATTTTGGTCATTTCTGCCACCATCACAACCTCCACTTGCTCCAGCCGCAAGCGCTGCACATGCGCTGCACACGTAACATACAGGCCTGACATCGATACATTGAAATTTTCAAATCGTCTGACAAGTTTTCTTTATTGTTTCTGGATATGTTTTCATAAAACCTGTTGGGTGCAACAAACAGATCATGCATTGAAGAAAGTGTTTAACTGACATTGTTCCGTTTACCAACAAGTGTTTCAAATCCATATAAACCCGTTGCCCCCAAGTTGGACTGTAAATGCAAAACCTCATGCGATGCATAGTTTGTTTGTCATATACATGTTGAAACTTGAAACAAAGTAACATTCCAATCTCTTCAAACAACTTACAAACATCTGTGACTGTACAGCGCGTTCTGCACTGACGCCAAAAACCGAAGTGGTTTGCAAGCACCTAGGTAATTGTGTGAACCTGCACAAATATCCCCACCTCAACGTGATCAATTTACCTTCCGGAATATGTCTGATCGCCAACAAAAAACCCTGAATTTGCACCACTTTCCAACAGGGAACTGGTTGAGGAGAATGGCTTGACAGACTACATATCCCCAATTCTGCGTTTCCCCCCTGGCGACACCTGCATTTTTTTCGCGGGTTCAAGAAGTGCCAAATATCCCAAGCATCCCAAGCCACTTTGGGCAACCTGGAAACACTCATGGAAGTCAGCTGATCTGGCGAGTAGCCGCTGTAGTCTTTTGATTTCGGACGTCGCATCTTGGAAATTTCACAGGCATTGTCACTTGGCTAAGTTTGGCTGCCGCAGAATCACTGGAGTGGTTTGGACGGTTTTGCAACTAGTTGGGGCCTCAGCACGCAAGTCGACGCAGCTAGTGGCGCCAATGGGGCATCATGTTCTTTCGTGCTGTCTGCCTTCAACATTCGCCGGGTGATGCAGGACGAAGCAAAGTGGGAAGAAAATACCATGCAACGACGCCAGCCACTTGTAGTGAAAGCGGACCTTTGATAAACTGCTTGGCATGGGGATTTCAACATTGCCCACTCCAAATGAAGAACAAACACTCTGCTGCGTTGCGCCGAACCAACTTTTGCACCAGCTTGGAGCAAAAGTTCCTGGCCATTCATCGGCTCAGCACTTTGGAGGCGACTTTGGTAAGTCGGAAACTTTGCACCCGGCACCCGGTGAGAAGCAAACAAAACCTGAGAAAGGCTCTGGATCTGTTGAAGACTTAGAGCACGGCTTGTGGCGGCCGTGAAACATGTCCATCTCGGTCGCCATTGATCCTTCGGCACACCTCACATGGAGTGACAAGCAAGCCTTTTCTGCATCATGATGCCCATTGAAAAGGAATGACGCAGCCACACAGCTGTCCAATATTTGGAGTCAAAGTAAGCCGCAAAAAGTTGCTGGGCGCGCTTGGGAATGGACTGCGGATGTTTCCCAATCCAAAATATGATCTGATCAAGCGGACCCAGCGCTTCTTAAAGGATCGGTTTACTGAGCCTGTTAGCACAAAGGACAGGTTTGACGAAAAGGCTGCAATTTACCCATGTTACAGATATGCGGCCTCTAGGATGGACCCTTATGATGAATATCGAAGGTCGAGCCGCACTCACACAAGTGGTTCCAGACAATCAAAACGGTAATGACCAATAAAAACTGCCAAAGTCAAGGCCGTTTGACCCAAAAATTGGATTTTGGCTTTCCATCATGCTGTCGGTACGTTGAGCCGTTGAGATCCGCGAACTATGGTGATCACAGAATCCCCCGCGGCTCTTAGAGGCTGGCAGGACACCATGGTGTACTGAGCTGGGACTGCATAGCCGCTAGTGGCGCCAATGGGGCATCATGTTCTTTCGTGCTGTCTGCCTTCAACATTCGTCGGGTGATGCAGGACGAAGCAAAGTGGGAAGAAAATACCATGCAACGACGCCAGCCACTTGTAGTGAAAGCGGACCTTTGATAAACTGCTTGGCATGGGGATTTCAACATTGCCCACTCCAAATGAAGAACAAACACTCTGCTGCGTTGCGCCGAACCAACTTTTGCACCAGCTTGGAGCAAAAGTTCCTGGCCATTCATCGGCTCAGCACTTTGGAGGCGTTTGTATTATTACTGTATCGCAATAGTTTACTGTATTTTGTATTATCTCATCATGGTTTGATGCACGATTTCGGATCTGTCAGACACTTCAGGCCCCACACCTGCTGGCCGACAAGAAAGGCAGGCGACAAAGAGATCGGAAAAACACTGACAGAATCTGACCATCTTGCTTGCGCATCCAACTTGCCAGTCAACATCGCATGCTCAGGTTGCACTTGATATGTGTCACATGTCGCAGCGGGATCAAGCGCAGTGAAACTCACACATCAACGAGTCAAGGATGAGCACTCCACATCCTGATTTCCATCTGTTGCACATCTACCATCCACTTGCATGCTCACCCTCAAGGAAAGCATTCCACACACTGCGCTAACAGAAGCGACCCTTGTCGGAAAGCGCCCGCATTCTCGGTTCGGTCTGACGGGGCTTACAGGGCTTACACTCTCAGACGGAGCTGGACATGACTTATTTGCAGGTAGGTACCCGCACAACACTCAGAACACATGGTACCTTTGAAATACCACTGTCAAGAAGGCACCCAGGGCTTTTGATTCTCTTTTGAGGTTTCATTGCGCTCAAAGAAGCAAACAAGTTCGTCTACCATTGAAAGCTCCAAAAGGAGAAGGAGATGACACGCCATCAAGTGTCCAATTTGAGGAAGAAAGGCTCAAGCGACAAAAGATGTCTTGGCAGCATGCCTGGCCACAAGATGCCATTGCTATCGGCATAAACTTGGTGAGACTTAAGTCTTGAGCCGTTGAGCCTGCCTGTTTTTGATCTCGGTTCCGCGCTTTTCTGTCACGCTTTTTCCCTACCAGTTTGTTGGACAGCTGAGGTTTCTGCTACCAGTGCCTTGTTTGCCTGGCAGCCAATGAAACTGGCACATTCTAAGAAACAATCAACCCGCTTAATCTTTGCGGAAACATATCCGTAAAGTTGCATAGGGACTTGCCATGTATTGGGCCCCTTTCAACGAGTCAAGGATGAACACTCCACGCAAAGGCTCTAGCTGTTCCGCATGGAACTAACCCTGGGATAAGAAACAACTTCACAACTTTGAATTTGCTTTTGCCATGCTGCAAACGCACGTCATTAACGGGATGTTTCTGCCTGCGGCTCTTATGATTCTTATGGCAGGAAGATCACGTCCTGATTTCCATCTGTTGCACATCTACCATTCACTTGCATGCTCGCCCTCAAGGAAAGCATTACACACACTGCGCTAACAGAAGCGACCCTTGTCGGAAAGTGCCCGCATTCTCGGTTCGGTCTGACGGGGCTTACAGGGCTTACACTCTCAGACGGAGCTGGACATGACTTATTTGTAAGGTAGGTACCCGCACAACACTCAGAACACATGGTACCTTTGAAATACCACTGTCAAGAAGGCACCCAGGGCTTTTGATTCTCTTTTGAGCACTCATTTTTGAGGTTTCATTGTGCTCAAAGAAGCAAACAAGTTCGTCTACCATTGAAAGCTCCAAAAGGAGAAGGAGATGACACGGCATCAAGTGCCCAATTTGAGGAAGAAAGGCTCAAGCGACAAAAGATGTCTTGGCAGCATGCCTGGCCACAAGATGCCATTGCTATCGGCATAAACTTGGTGAGACTTAAGTCTTGATCCTGCCCGTTTTTGATCTCGATTCCGCACTTTTCTGTCACGCTTTTTCCCTACCAGTTTGTTGGACAGCTGAGGTTTCTGCTACCAGTGCCTTGTTTGCCTGGCAGCCAATGAAACTGGCACATTCTAAGAAACAATCAACCCGCTTAATCTTTGCGGAAACATATCATCCGTAAAGTTGCATAGGGACTTGCCATGTATTGGGCCCCTTTCAACGAGTCAAGGATGAGCACCCCACACAAAGGCTCTAGCTGTTCCGCATGGAACTAACCCTGGGAGAAGAAACAACTTCACAACTTTGAATTTGCTTTTGCCATTCTGCAAACGCACGTCATTAACGGGATGTTTCTGTCTGCGGCTCTTATGGCAGGAAGATCACGTCCTGATTTCCATTTGTTGCACATCTACCATTTACTTGCATGCTCGCCCTCAAGGAAAGCATTCCACACACTGCGCTAACAGAAGCGACCCTTGTCGGAAAGTGCCCGCATTCTCGGTTCGGTCTGACGGGCCTTACAGGGCTTACACTCTCAGACGGAGCTGGACATGACTTATTTGCAGGTAGGTACCCGCACAACACTCAGAACACATGGTACCTTTGAAATACCACTGTCAAGAAGGCACCCGGTGCTTTCCATTCCCTTTTGAAGTTTCATTGTGCTCATTGAAGCAAACAAGTTCGTCTACCATTGAAAGCTCCAAAAGGAGAAGGAGATGACACGCCATCAAGTGTCCAATTTCAGGAAGAAAGGCTCAAGCGACAAAAGATGTCTTGGCAGCATGCCTGGCCACAAGATGCCATTGCTATCGGCATAAATTTGGTGAGACTTAAGTTTTGAGCCTGCCTGTTTTTGATCTCCATTCCGCGCTTTTCTGTCACGTTTTTTCCCTTCCAGTTTGTTGGACGGCTGAGGTTTCTGCTACCAGTGCCTTGTTTGCCTGGCAGCCAATGAAACTGGCACATTCTAAGAAACAATCAATCCGCTTAATCTTTGCGGAAATATATCCGTAAAGTTGCATAGGGACTTGCCGTGTATTGGGCCCTTTTCTTTCCAGAACCAACACCTCAGCAAAAACCACATGTGGTGAGATGCTGAGGCATGGCAACCCGGAAGCTATATGGGGGACAAATGAGGCCATGGCAACCTTGCAAAAGCGTGCCTGCGTCCACAAGCCACACATCAACGAGTCAAGGATGAGCACTCCACACAAAGGCTCTAGCTGTTCGGCATGGAACTAACCCTGGGAGAAGAAACAACTTAACAACTTTGAACATGCTTTTGCCATGCTGCAAACACACGTCATTAACGGGATGTTTCTGCCTGCGGCTCTTATGGCAGGAAGTTCACGTCCTGATTTCCATCTGCTGCACATCTACCATTCACTTGCATGCTCGCCCTCAAGGAAAGCATTCCACATACTGCGCTAACAGAAGCGACCCTTGTCGGAAAGTGCCCGCATTCTCGGTTCGGTCTGACGGGGCTTACAGGGCTTACACTCTCAGACGGAGCTGGACATGACTTATTTGTAAGGTAGGTGCCGTCGCAAGACTCAGAACACATGGTACCTTTGAAATACCACTGTCAAGAAGGCACCCGGTGCTTTTCATTGCCTTTTGAGGCTTCATTGTGCTAATTGAAGCAAACAAGTTCGTCTACCATTGAAAGCTCCAAAAGGAGAAGGAGATGACACGCCATCAAGTGTCCAATTTCAGGAAGAAAGGCTCAAGCGACAAAAGATGTCTTGGCAGCATGCCTGGCCACAAGATGCCATTGCTATCGGCATAAACTTGGTGAGACTTAAGTCTTGAGCCGTTGATCCTGCCTGTTTTTGATCTCGATTCCGCGCTTTTCTGTCACGCTTTTTCCCTACCAGTTTGTTGGACAGCTGAGGTATCTGCTACCAGTGCCTTGTTTGCCTGGCAGTCTATGAAACTGGCACTTTCTAAGAAACAATCAATCCGCTTAATCTTTGCGGAAACATATCCGCAAAGTTGCACAGGGACTTGCCGTGTATTGGACCCCTTTCACATCAACGAGTCAAGGATGAGTACTCTACACAAAGGCTCTAACTGTTCCACATAGGACTAGCCCTGGGAGGAGAAACAACTTAATCAGCAAAAACCACATGTGGTGAGATGCTGAGGAATGGCAACCCAGAAGCTATATATGTTGGACAAATGAGGCCATGGCAACCTTGCAAGAGCGTGCCTGCGCCCACAAGCCACACATCAACGAGTCAAGGATGAGCACTCCACACAAAGGCTCTAGCTGTTCGGCATGGAACTAACCCTGGGAGAAGAAACAACTTAACAACTTTGAATTTGCTTTTGCCATGCTGCAAACGCACGTCATATCACGTCATTAACGGGATGTTTCTGTCTGCGGCTCTTATGGCAGGAAGATCACGTCCTGATTTCCATCTGTTGCACATCTACCATTCACTTGCATGCTCGCCCTCAAGGAAAGCATTCCACACACTGCGCTAACAGAAGCGACCCTTGTCGGAAAGCTGCATTCTCGGTTCGGTCTGACGGGGCTTACACGGCAGCTTACACTCTCAGACGGAGCTGGACATGACTTATTTGTAAAGTAGGTGCCCGCACAAGACTCAGAACACATGGCACCTTTGAAATACCACTGTCAAGAAGGCACCCGGTGCTTTTCATTCTCTTTTGAGGTTTCACTGTGCTCATTGAAGCAAACAAGTTCGTCTACCATTGAAAGCTCCAAAAGGAGATGTCACGCCATCAAGTGTCCAATTTCAGGAAGAAAGGCTCAAGCGACAAAAGATGTCTTGGCAGCATGCCTGGCCACAAGATGCCATTGCTATCGGCATAAACTTGGTGAGACTTAAGTCTTGATCCTGCCTGTTTTTGATCTCGATTCCGCGCTTTTCTGTCACGCTTTTTCCCTACCAGTTTGTTGGACAGCTGAGGTTTCTGCTACCAGTGCCTTGTTTGCCTGGCAGCCTATGAAACTGGCACTTTCCAAGAAACAATCAATCCGCTTAATCTTTGCGGAAACATCTCCGCGTAAAGTTGCATAGGGACTTGCCGTGTATTCGGCCCTGTTCTTTCCAGAACCAGCACCTCAGCAAAAACCACATGTGGTGAGATGCTGAGGAATGGCAACCCGGAAGCTATATATGGGGGACAAATGAGGCCATGGCAACCTTGCAAGAGCGTGCCTGCGCCCACAAGCCACACATCAACGAGTCAAGGATGAGCACTCCACACAAAGGCTCTAGCTGTTCTGCATGGAACTAACCCTGTGAGAAGAAACAACTTAACAACTTTGAATTTGCTTGTGCCATGCTGCAAACGCACGTCATTAACGGGATGTTTCTGCCTGCGGCTCTTATGATTCTTATGGCAGGAAGATCACGTCCTGATTTCCATCTGTTGCACATTTACCATCCACTTGCGCGATCACCCTCAAGGAAAGCATTCCATACACTGCGCTAACAGAACTGCATTCTCGGTTCCGTCTGATGGGGCTTACAGGGCTTACACTCTCAGACGGAGCTGGACATGACTTACAGTATTAGGTGCCGTCGCAAGACTCAGAACACATGGTACCTTTGAAATACCACTGTCAAGAAGGCACCCGGTGCTTTTCATTCTCTTTTGAGGTTTCACTGTGCTCATTGAAGCAAACAAGTTCGTCTACCATTGAAAGCTCCAAAAGGAGAAGGAGATGACACGCCATCAAGTGTCCAATTTCAGGAAGAAAGGCTCAAGCGACAAAAGATGTCTTGGCAGCATGCCTGGCCACAAGATGCCATTGGTAGCGGCATAAACTTAGTGAGACTTAAGTCTTGAGCCTGCCTGTTTTCGATCGCGATTCCGCGCTTTTCTGTCACACGGTTTTCCTACCAGTTTGTTGGACAGCTGAGGTTTCTGCTACCAGTGCCTTGTTTGCCTGGCAGCCAATGAAACTGGCACTTTCCAAGAAACAATCAATCCGCTTAATCTTTGCGGAAACATCTCCGCGTAAAGTTGCATAGGGACTTGCCGTGTATTCGGCCCTGTTCTTTCCAGAACCAGCACCTCAGCAAAAACCACATGTGGTGAGATGCTGAGGAATGGCAACCCGGAAGCTATATATGGGGGACAAATGAGGCCATGGCAACCTTGCAAGAGCGTGCCTGCGCCCACAAGCCACACATCAACGAGTCAAGGATGAGCACTCCACACAAAGGCTCTAGCTGTTCTGCATGGAACTAACCCTGTGAGAAGAAACAACTTAACAACTTTGAATTTGCTTGTGCCATGCTGCAAACGCACGTCATTAACGGGATGTTTCTGCCTGCGGCTCTTATGATTCTTATGGCAGGAAGGTCACGTCCTGATTTCCATCTGTTGCACATTTACCATCCACTTGCGTGGCCACTCTCAAGGAAAGCATTCCACACACTGCGCTAACAGAACTGACCCTCGTCGGAAAGCGCCTGCATTCTCGGTTCCGTCTGACGGGGCTTACAGGGCTTACACTCTCAGACGGAGCTGGACATGACTTGTTTGTAAGGTAGGTGCCGTCGCAAGACTCAGAACACACGGTACCTTTGAAATACCACTGTCAAGAAGGCACCCGGTGCTTTTCATTCCCTTTTGAGGTTTCACTGTGCTCATTGAAGCAAACAAGTTCGTCTACCATTGAAAGCTCCAAAAGGAGAAGGAGATGACACGCCATCAAGTGCCCATCCCCAGCAAGAAAGGCTAAAGCGACAAAAGATGTCTTGGCAGCATGCCTGGCCACAAGATGCTATTGGTAGCGGCATAAACTTAGTGAGACTTAAGTCTTGAGCCTGCCTGTTTTCGATCGCGATTCCGCGCTTTTCTGTCACACGGTTTTCCTACCAGTTTGTTGGACAGCTGAGGTTTCTGCTACCAGTGCCTTGTTTGCCTGGCAGCCAATGAAACTGGCACTTTCCAAGAAACAATCAATCCGCTTAATCTTTGCGGAAACATCTCCGCGTAAAGTTGCATAGGGACTTGCCGTGTATTCGGCCCTGTTCTTTCCAGAACCAGCACCTCAGCAAAAACCGCATGTGGTGAGATGCTGAGGAATGGCAACCGGAAGCTATACATAGGGGACAAATGAGGCCATGGACCTTGCAAGAGCGTGCCTGCGCCCACAAGCCACGCATCAACGAGTCAAGGATGAGCACTCCAGACAAAGGCTCTAGCTGTTCCGCATGGAACTAACCCTGGGAGAAGAAACAACTTAACAACTTAACGGGATGTTTCTGTCTGCTTCTCTTATGGCAGGAAGATCACGTCCTGCTTTCCATCTGTTGCACATCTACCATCCACTTGCATGCTCACTCTCAAGGAAAGCATTCCACACACTGCGCTAACAGATCCGACCCTTGTCGGAAAGCTGCATTCTCGGTTCCGTCTGACGGGGCTTACAGGGCTTACACTCTCAGACGGAGCTGGACATGACTTGTTTGTAAGGTAGGTGCCCGCACAAGACTCAGAAAAGGAGAAGGAGATGCTTCACCATCAAGTGTCTAATTTCAGGAAGAAAGGCTCAAGCGACAAAGGACGTCTTGGCAGCATGCCTGGCCCCAAGAGGCCATTGGCATCGGCATAATCTTGGTGAGACTTGAGGCTGCCCCTGTTTTCGATCTCTAGTCCGTGCTTTTCCGTGACTCTTTTTCCCTGCGAATATATTGGGCAGCTGAGCCTTTTTTTTCAAGGAACGATTTCCAATCTCTGCGCGCTCTGCATGTCTGCACTACCGGGTTAAAAGCGCTACTCAGAGGATTCTGCTACCAGCATGCTGCTGGCAACAAAAGCGTGGAATTGGACTTGTGCATGCCCAGTGACTAGCATCGGGCGCAAGAAAGTTCCACCAAGTACGGCTACTGCAATCTTGCCTCAATTTCACGCAGGCAAGACCCAGGGCAAGTATCTTTCCCCGTCAAACATGGTAAAACCCGACAGTGTACTCAAATTTTGGGGACATTAGAAATGCAACCAAAATTTGGATACAAATGCAAATGCAAACTTTTTTTGGATATATTTCAAGGCATGAGGATTTGCTATACACTAGGTCTCATGACATTCGTCTGGCACTTCCTTGAAGCTTGCACTGGATTCATCCATTACATGTTCAGCTTGGCTTATTTTCCAAACCTTGTGTGAAGAAATCTGGCGAAAAATCGGACGCAAGAACAGTCTTTCACTCTCTCGCCAATGGCTTTAAACTTAAAACTGCTGCCAGTCTCTTTTGGTGTGAACATGTGTGAAACAACATTATCTCACGTGCAATATGTTGATGACGTTTGATGCATGTTTTCACACGGTACCTTTGAAATACCGCTGTCAAGAAGGCACCCATTGCTGATTGAAGCACTGGCAAGTTCGTCTACCACTGGAAGCTCCGTTAAAGGAAGAAGGAGATGACACGCCATCAAGTGCCCATCCACAGCGCGAACAAAACTGACGCTGGTCGCAAAGCCCCTGCATTCTCGGTGTGGTCTGCTTTTGGTGAGCTGCCCGATATCAGACACAATTGGACACAACTTTGCAAACCGTATCTGAAGCCGGAAAAAACTTAGAGCCCACGGTACCGGTACCTGTGAAAGGACACTGTCAAAAAGGCACCCGATGCTTTTCATTGATTCCCTTCTGAGGCTTCATTGTGCTGATTGAAGCACTGACAAGTTCGTCTGCCATTGGAAGCAAGTGTCTAATTTCAGGAAGAAAGGCTCAAGCGACAAAGGACGTCTTGGCAGCATGCCTGGCCCCAAGAGGCCCGCAGACGCCGCCTGTGAGTGCCAGACGTTTAAAAGGACCGTGAAAAAGGTCTTGAATTTACAGCATCGCGGCTGAAGACCGCGGGTGCTATGGGGAAAGGTCACATGGTTCAAGGCAAGCTGGCATCTGCTGGAGCGGTCCACTGCCTTCGTAATCGAGACACGCAAACACTAGGTCACTAGCATTCACCAGCTGCTTCCTTGTCAATGGCTTGCGGGGCAGACTCCAGAAGGAGGCCGCAGCTTGCGTACCACTACTCCGATGCCAAGGATGTTGAGGTGCCTCGGCAAATTGCTGGCAAAATGAATCCATCATGTGTTGCCGGCACATAATTACATAATTACCATGGTTTTTTCCATGCTCTCATTCTTCTCCTATAGAACTAGGATTCCAATAGGGTTCGGATGATAAACCCAGAAAAACCAAACTCGCGTCCATCTATATAACATGATTGTCCTTGCGTCGCCTGTCATCCTCCCACATTGAAGTTGCCGCATTCGAAGGTCACGCCCGGTCACGCCTGGTGGAGAGGTGGAGGCAAATTACCCTTGTTTGAGCAGCAAAAGAATAGATGGCAATGAGAAACCGACGATTGGCTCAGTCCAAAATGAAAGTGATGAGGGAGAGGATACTAAAGCACTGCCAAATAAGTGAAATACAAGACGGTCACATAGGCGAAGCCAGGTTGAAACATGTTTTCTATAGTTTGCTATAGTTTGCATTTACATTGCATTTACTATATAGATATGGACACCCCGAAGAACATGTATTAAACTGTGAAGAATACGCAGGCGACCTGAAAACCATATGTGATATGAAAATATGCGCGGAAACCACATGCTGGATAGGTGGAAGAAATGCGTACAAAGTGTGAACGCTGCCCTTGAGGTCTTCGGAAAATGCCGAGCAAATAAGATTGAAGGATTGGATGACCCCGCATGTGAAGCCTTCCTGTCTTGCGCAATACAAGCCGCCAAAAAATCGGGAAGGCATTGCTTGCCACACAGGTAGATTTGATAGAGCTAAGTTTGAGAGGGACAAGTTTGATAGAAAGAAAACTGAAAAGAAAACGTAAATATTATTATATATACATAAAAATAACAGAAAAATTTGGTGGAGAGAGACTTGGTAGGGAGAAATTTCACGGATGGAATTACCAAGCCTATCAAAATTAATTATAAACGCAGAGTCAAGTTTGACAGAGATTGGTATGATATAAATTAGGTTTAGCTTGATAGAGGTGGGATTGATAGATGAAAGATTCAAAAAATATGAAACAAGATGCAGCCCACGAACCCGAATGCTCACACGCACGTTAATGGCACACGTGTAGAGTGTGGAGTGTGGAGTGTAAAGTGTAGAGTGTGGAGTGTGGAGTGTAAAGTAAGGAGTGTGGAGTGTAAAGTGTGCAGTGGGGGGTGTAGAGTGTGTAAAGTGCAGAGTGTGGAGTGTGAAGTGTCGTGTGGGAAGCGAGGGGTGTAAAGTGTAGCGTGTAGAGTGTGGAGTGTGGAGTGCGGAGTGTGAAGCGAGAAGTGTGGAATGTAAAGTGTGGAGTGTGGAGTGAGGCGTGTAAAGTGTGGAGTGTGGAGTGTAAAGTGTGGAGTGTGGAGTGTGGAGTGGAAAGTGTAGTGTGGAGTGTGGAGTGTGGAGTGTAAAGTGAGGAGTGTGGAGTGTAAAGTGTGGAGTGACGAGCGTGGAGTGCGTAAAGTGTAGAGTGTGAAATGTGGAGTGTAGAGTTAGTGTAAAGTGTAGAGTGTAAAGTGTAGAGTGTGGAATGTGGAGTGTAAAGTGTAGAGTGTGGAGTGAGGAGTGTAAAGTGTAAAGTGTGGAGTGTAAAATGTAAAGTGTGGAGTGTAGAGTGTAGAGTGTAAAGTGTAGAGTGTGGAGTGTGGAGTCTGGAGTGTGGAGTGTAAAGTGTGGAGTGTAAAGTGTGGAGTGTGGAGTGAGGAGTCTAAAGTGTAAAGTGTAGAGTGCGGAGTGTGGAGTGGAAGTGTGGAGTGTAGTGTGGAGTGTGGAGTGTGGAGTGCGGAGTAAAGTGTAAAGTGTAAAGTGTAAAGTGTAAAGTGTGTGAGAGAGTGGAGTGTAAAGTGTGGAGTGTGGAGTGTGGAGTGTGGAGTGAGTGTGGAGTGTGGAGTGTGGAGTGTGGAGTGTGGAGTGTGGAGTGGAAAGTGTAAAGTGTAAAGTGTGGAGTGTGGAGTGTAAAGTGTAAAGTGTCGAGTGAGGAGTGTAAAGTGCAAAGCATAAAGCGTAAAGTGTGGAGTGTAAAGTGTAAAGTGTAAAGTGTGGAGTGAGGAGTCTAAAGTGTAAATTGTGGAGTGTGGAGTGTAAAGTGTAGAGTGTGAAGCTTCCCCGATAGACACGGCGACGCCACAGGAAAACCAGAAACTCGAGACGAGACACGTGGGCGCAGAAAAATGAGCTTTTCGTGCGAGATTTCCTCCATTTTTGTCATGTTATCAAGCAGGTTGGAATGTGACAAAGTGCCACGCCTGCCACGCAAAACGACATGACAACCTGCTTGGAAACCTTCGAAAAGGAGAGGTTTTGCAGCTTCCCCCATAGACACAGCGATGCCACAGGAAAACCAGACACTCGAGACGAGACACGTGGGAGCAGCAAAACGTGCATTTCGTGCAAGACTTCCGCTAAGTTTGACACTTTCGACGCGTTATCAAACAGGTTGGAATGTGACAAGGTGCCACGCCTGCTACGCAAAACGACATGACAACCTGCTCGGAAACCTTCGAAAAGGAGAGGTTTTGCAGCTTCCCCCATAGACACAGCGATGCCACAGGAAAACCAGAGACTCGAGACGAGATACGTGGGAGCAGCAAAACGAGCATTTCGTGCGAGATTTCCTCCAATTTTGATCAATTTTGACACTTTGTAGCCACAAAATCGACGTTTTCCTACGAGTTTTCTTAGGAACCTCTAAATTAGCTACCTCAAAATCGATGTTTCGTGTGAGGCTTCCGTCAATTTTCAACGCATCTCACAAACTGCACGCCTGCCACGGAATCCGCGCCTTGTCGCCACTTGACGCAGCACTGCCAATGCGATTCGCAAAAAACACGCAACACGACACGTCTAAAGTGCTGCGCCTGCCACGCAAAATGACGATGGGCACGTCCAAAGTGCTGCGCCTGCCACGAAAACTGCAACCCATCTTCTGAAAACATCGCAAAAGTATTGCGCCTGCCACACAAACGACTTTCGACACGTTACGAAACACATCCGAATGTCACGAAGTGCCACGCCTGCCACGCGAAACGAAGCAACGAGACGTTTGAAATCTCCAACAAGCATCCCTTCTGCTGAACTTGCCATAGGCACGGCCATACGGGGATAGCGCGAACGGTTGCGGACGGTTGCGGACGGTTGCGGGCTGTTGCGACCACAAACGCAACGTCGAGCGAACGCACACTCAACCCCCAGACCCCCAGAGTGAAACGGGAACCCTTGCTACGCATTCGGGAAACATGATAAAACATGATAGAGATGATGGAGGAAGTGGAGACAACAAAGGAGACAAGGAGAAGGATGCGAGGTAGCGCAAAAAAACTCGAACCCAGTTTGGTGATGTCGGAAAACTTTGCATCGCTGCTGAGAATAATGAATGAGTCTTAACACTTTTGAACAATAATGATCCAGTGTCCAGGCAATCAGGTAGCAGCTTTTTGCAGAGGCATCTTGGAAGGTTTGTATCCAGCATTCAATAGTGCCACTATACCGTCCAGCTTTCAAACCAGGCGCTCGCATCAGCGTGACCGATGGACTAAGCGCAGCAAGGGGAGTGCGTTTGAGAAGCAGGGACGGCGCACGCAAGCGCAGCAAACCCATCAAATATGCACCTCTGCCTGTCACCGTGTTGGCCTTACAACTTGACGCTATCAACCTTTAAGGAGTGTCTGACTTGGAGCCATCTCGCATTGCAAAAAGCAGATCCGCTTCAACAGGGTTAGCTTGCCTCATTCTTTGATTCACATGACGGAATGGATCCTTGATACCTACAAGTTCAATCAAGTTCAACTAATTATCAAAGAAGCCAGCCGCACGATGCCGCACAATGCCGCATGGGTAATTATTTAGCACAACTAAACCCAACCCAAACCTTCGACTACCAGCCTCCATGGCTGCTAGGTTCCCAAAACGCTTCCGCTCACGGAATTGCGAGGAAGCTTGAATGACAAGTGCTACAGAAAGCGCGTCGATGTCAGGTGGTGCCTGCGCTTCTACTCCCAACAAATGCCTCTGCTTTCCGACTTAACTTGTCACCTCCAAACCCCAATGGGGGGTTTCCCCATGCCCATCTGAATATCTGCTATGGCAAACACATGGTGTTGCACACGTTTGGTTTGGTTTCGTCGTCCTTTTGGCAAAACTGTTCAGTTTATCGTGCCTAACCTATCATGATGATTCATGATGTATATATAGCCACATATGCGATTCTGCGATGCGTTGCGGAGCCAATCTTTTCACTCGCTGCTGGACAACACCAGGCTGGAATCTACTCGTCTTTGCTTGGGCGATTTAGGCCTCGGATGTGCAACCCAAGGATCAACAAACAGTAGAAAAAATGCACCTGGCACATCCTGGCACCCAGTGTGAAAAGTTCCAGCACTTCAAAATCTTCAAACAATGGCTCCAGTGATCTCCAGTGTGTTGGCTCCAGATGGCTCCAGTGGCCCCAGTTTCCCCTTGAAATCGCCTCACGATGGGTTGCACATCCGAACTCGAAGAAAGTGAGGCCTGGGAAGCTTCACCTTGAGCAATGGGCATTTGGAAGGTACCATGATGTACCAAAAACAACATGACTCATGTTCATTTGAAAAGCACCCCATCCAAATCATCCAAGAATTCCAAATCTTTTTGGCAAGTTGCTATCGGAGAGTTCGACCATGTCGGGCTGCCTTCGTCTTCGTTCCCGGGGATTTTGCTGTTCATCGTCTTCCGCTCGCTCTAGGATGCTTTGACGCAAACGGGCCTGGGCAACGCAATGCGCAACGCAACGCGGAGCCAAGTCATGGAGACAATGGGAGAAGGGCGCACACCGGGTGTGTACCCCGGAGGGGTTACTGTCCGAATACTGTTCGATCATGTTCGATTCAAGTTCGGGACCACACCGGGTGGGTTGAGTTCGAGTTCGGGAAGTTCTGGAGTTTCACCCGGTTGAGTTCAGTTCCAGTTCCAGCTCGGGTTTGAGTTTGGATGGAGTTTGGGCTCGGGTTCGAGTTGTTATGCCCAAAGGGGTTGAGTCCGAAGTCAAGTTCGGTTGAGTAAAAACATTTCATGAAAGCAATCTACCAAAAAAACAAAGGGTTCCAATGTTTTTTAATGTCATAAGCACCTAATTTTTATGGCATACGCGCTTAATTTTTATGGCATAAGGACTTTTCATGGCAAAAACACGGAATCCTTCAAGCTGTTGGGGATAACACCTGACTTTATTTTTAGCTAATTTTGTTTTTTAAAAAATAACTGTGTGTTTTTTCCCATATCCCCTATTTTAAGCATATTGAATGAATCCTTCTTTGGGTATTTGTTCAGTGTAAAACACACCAGGTTCCTGCAAACCAATCAGGATGGAAACCTGACCTTGTCGTTTTCGGGAAATAAATCCCAACATTGGAATGTCAAGATAATGTATAAGTATAAGATATTCTAAGATAGAATCAATGATAACCACCATGGGAATGCAACATCTAGTGGTATGATATAACATGATATAACCTAAAATAGAGGTTCAACATGGTTCAACCATGACCTTGAAATCAACAATTGGTTAAATTTTTTGGGGTAGGATATCTGATGGCATTGATCCTCAATAGCTCTACCCCGTAGCCCTTGCCAGATGACCCTGAAGGGACTGACAGGTTTGATGGATTTCCAAGATTATTTTTATCGTGACTTACACCGTTTTAACAGTTTTTTACCCATAATTCATCCGTAATCGCCCGTAGTCGAAGTGTTTTTTACGCATAATTTGACCGTAATCAAAGGAAAAACCGCTATCTATTTTTCATAATGGACCATAATCAGCTCGTAGTCACAATTAGGAAAAACATAGTTTTTTAACCTGTAATTTGGCTACCTGTAACGGACCCGTAAAATACCGATAATTTACCCGTAATTACCAATGGGTAAGTTTTGTGGAAAAACTATCTATAAATTCTTGCTTATTTTGAGATACGTGTTTAATGGTTTACGTGGTTGTGATTTTGATTAATTATGGTTTCTTGGGTCGATGAATGCTCGGGGATCGCAACTGGCTGCAACACCAACAAGTTTGCAGAAACTAATTTGCGCCAGACTTGGCCTTCAAGGTCCTGCTTTAATCTGACAGGATCCTGTGATGAAGCTCTTGGACTGAAGATGATAAAAATTGAAACACCTACGCAGCTTTAGGTTGAGCATGTGTTGGCTGAATTTCATTTCAAACTGGTAGCAACCAACTGGCGCATGCAATGTAATTGCTCATCTCTTCATCTATGTGTCAACCTGATGTTTCTCCTGAAAGCATTTCGTGTTTTTTTTGGTGATTGTCATATTGGAGATCCCCAATGGATCTTCTTTGCCGTGCTTTCCATACGGAGGTTTATTGAATGTGAACGTGATTCATCTTCTATCCTGACGGGTTTTCAGTCCCCATTGTGGCTGAGGTCGCTGCTTAAGCTGTGGGGAAATGAGTTTGGTGGGTTTCAATCGATGTTTTATGGGTTTCATGATGTTTGGATACATGATGATACATGAACATTTTGGGGTGAAAATAAAAAACCTAGGTTCTTTTAAAAAAGCGCCTATGTTTTTTTTGGGCAACCCAGAGGAGGAAAAAAAAGTAACTGGCCCTCTAGGTATGTGTGTGTGTGATTTTTTTGGTAATTAATCAAGTTTTTGTAGGGAAGTCACCGGATATCCTTTTAAAAATCAAGGAGCCGATCCTTTTTAGACCACATATTCTGTTATCAGTTATAAATAGTTATAAATGTAAGAACTCATGTCCAATCCCATTTCATTCCTTCAAAAGTGGAACGTCCGACATGGATAAAACTAACATGTCATGTTTATAGGATCTGAGGACCCGACATAGACAAAATCAACTGCAAAATATGATATAGGAGTGTTCTTGTTTGGTAGGTTTATGCAGGTTCGGTTTGGACAGGGTTTGGATTTCGCAAGATTTTCAACATCAGTCAAAAACCTTATCTATCGCAGATTGGCCCCAACAATTGTTCTATCATTGGATTTCCTATCAAGCTTTAATTCCTCACCAGGCCCCAGGCCCAACAACATCTCAAGTCTCCACCAGATCAACCAGGGATTCTTCACCCAAAAAAAAACTAAGGTCTCAGCAGAAAAGCCAGGAGCCAAGGAACCACCATATCCTGTGGAATCACCAAGCCCACCAGCACTGCCCCCGTGTTCAGCTCGCAACGCACCAGCGAGTTCTTCTCGCCCAGCAGGGCGCACAGAAAATCCCAATGTACCAAGACTTGCCCTGTCAACATGGTCTCCTCGTCGTGGAGTGGTGGAAAATATCTGGAGATGGGCCACAAACCTGTTTATGGTGTGGAATGGGATGATATATGAAATATATCTGGGTGTGGAATGCCACATATATGCCACAAAATTATATGCCACATATATGCCACATAGTTATATGGGTGTGGGATATGTGGAATGTATCTGCTATATATCCATTGATATCAGCAAGAACTGGCCCGCTTCGATGGTCGGCTGGGCTCCTCCAAGAATCGTTTTCCCGAGCGGCAGTTGCCTGCCATTTTCAAAGTGTAGCGCGGCTTCATATTGAATCCATGTTGAAGCGAAACTGGAAGCTGACCCGAAGTTGAACCCTTGATACTTCATGATATTACATCATATAAGAATCATAAACATATATTTATCTATATTTGTTTCAACCCAGTTGCGGTTTCCGCAGTTCTGGCCCCGTTGCACGTGGAGGCACTGCGTTTCCGACAGCCGATGCTGTTGCGTCCAGTGCTCTTTGGCTGCATCTGGGGTGATGCGCCGCATGGAGTTTTGTTTCATCTTGGCCAAAGTGCACGAGTTGCCATCCAGCTGCGTTTTGGGACTGTCATGTGGCAGCACCAGCCTCAGGTTTTTCAGAGATGCTTTGAAAGGATTGGTCCTGAATTGGTCACGAATTGGTCACGAATTGGTCATGAATTGGTCATAGTGGCCTCTTCCAAGTTTCCTAATTGAACAGACTATCCGTCAGGACTTCCATCAGGTAATTGTCAGTGCGACTTCCACTGCTGGCATCTGCTGGCTGGGCAACTGGTAAGCCACCTGGCCATCACGTGTGCGCCGCCGCAGAACCAAGAGAACTTCTTCGTGTTTGGAGCGCATGTAGAAGCCCTGCATAGCCTCCTGGACTGGGCAACTGGGCAAGTGTTACGGGCTATTCCATGGGAGAATAATGGAGAATAGATACATGATAGTTACAACCTCTGCGATGCACACCTCTAATTATCACTTTGACTTGTTTGCTACAGTGGCTGGAGCTGGTAAAGAAAAACGATGTCAAATAGCCGTGTTCCATCAGTTTCATTCAGTTTCCCCATAGTTTTGGGATAACATATAGTACTATAGTACTATATAGTTATTGTTTCCCCTATTGTTTCCCCATAACTTGCCATTTTCCACCCATTTCCCCAACGAAATGAAGCAGCCCCGGCTCCTGATCCTCCGGTGCCCGTTCTAACAGCGCTGAAGCCTCCTCGAAATCCATGCCCCGCATCAAGCACAAACGGCGCAGGACCAGGGCACCTGAAAGATCCGTGCCAGGGGACAGGATTACAGGAAACGAAATCCCTAGGTTATGTATACATATATACATCATTGTACATTAATTATTCTAGATTAAAATAAGCTAATATATATATATAACCATGTAGGTTTGTATGAAATATATTGAAATACATGAAATGAGGTGTGCCCCAAATTGAATGGAAAATTGACGATAAACCGGCCACAAAGCTTCCAGTTGGGGATGGTAATCACCCGCACCTGGGAGGTTCTCAGCCATCAGCTCAGTGACTTGCTGCAGCCGACCCCACCGCATTCCGCGGTTCAGAGACCTCAAATGGGAAATGTTCCGCAGAAAAAGTTACTGATATTTACTAATATGAACCAATGACGTATAAAATCCTTAGTTCTTATAGCTCAGTCACTCAGTCCTTCCTCTTTTTCCTCCTTGTGAAGCAAGTTATTGCTCTTGCAGTAGGTACAGAAATGCATTTTAGAATGTGAATTTACAGCATATACCGTATATATACCGTTCTATCATTGTTACATACTTTAACATACCTTAATTAAGTATGTGTGTGTGTGTGTGATCTTCTATGCTTTTGTTGGTTACATTCGTGGCATTTCTAGTGGCATCCTACGAGTTCATGACTTCCGGATGAGGCACAGCACCCCCTGATTCAGCAAGCCATCGCGACGATCTGCCGCCTCCATGGATGCCACGTGTGTGGCCAGCAGCTCAAAGAGGGTCTCCTGGCGCCAGCTGCTGGAGATGGAAATTGTCTTGTAATTATTAATCAAATCTATTCAAATCTTCTAATCAATATGTTCTTTTTTATATGACTCTTATATTATTCCTATCGTTGATCTACTGATTGATCTAGTATTGATCTACTATTGATCTTATCCGGTTTACTTTGTTTCGCTGGTGACTGGTGGTTTTTGGATATGTTGGATGGTGGATGTATGGATATGTCTCTCTCAGCTGGTAATTTTCGATGGGTAGTGCTATGGATGTGTCTTGAAACTCTGCCAACACAAGAGGTCAGTCCTGAAGGCGGCAGCTCATGCCTAAAACTCGGTTCAGGAATCTCTTCAAGGTTTTCCCATCCTGGTCACGGCCTCAGATATGACAAGGTGACAAAATGTCACAAAATGTCACAAAATGTCACAAAATTCTACTGTAAACATTGGCCATGCGGACTCTCAACCATTGACAGGTCAATTGGGGCCCCTCACCAGGTGAAACCTGTTGGGTTTCCAGTGCCATCTGCGCTACAGCTGTAAACTCCTCCCAACCTTAGGGCGGTGTTGTTGTAAGTTAGCCGCTAACGCGGGCAACTGTGGCGTTTCTGCAGCCGGGAAACCCCCAGGCCACCTCTCTAAGTTCACTGATGCTTTCCCCTTCTCCTCCAGACCCAAATCAGCCAAGGCCTTGGCACGTCCCATCAAAGCTCAAAAGTTCTGTTCTAAACCAGTTTTAGCTTGCAGCTTGATTCAAAAACCATGCAGGTGCCTTTTCACCAACAGTTTAGGATTGACACAACGCGACAACGCGACAAGGGAATTTCGAACATTGAACCGCTGATGATTGGATGATGATATCTGGATCGCCTCACCCATCCAACGAAATCCCCCACCTTTGAAAGTGCTGCCGGCCCATAGGGGCCACTCATCAAATCCATCCGCCCAAAGCCGAAGACATCACCACGAGAGCCAAAGCCTGGAGAGATGGCCGGCCCGGGAAATGCATGTTCTGCTACTGCTTGGAATCCGCAGAATTCTTTGGAACTAGTTTGCGAACTTGGCCACTGAGAAATTATTATAAATTATTACTTCGTCACAAGAGCCCTAGGTGGCCCTAGGTTCAGTTCCAAACATGTTTGAATCAAAACAGAGGACCAAACCACGGAGTTGTTTGATTCTGAGCATCACACCCTCCAAGGTCGTCCATATCTCTTCAAACTAAACCACACCATAGACACCGACATCATCGAATCATCAAGTCAGATTATCATCAATTCATCAAACCATCAATGAAAAACATCATTATCATACTTGTCACAATCACCATGTAAAACAAAGATGCGCACACACAGAGACAGATATTTTTGTTTTCCATCGCCGAAGGTTCAGCTAAGGCTGAGGGCGAGTTGACACAGACAGACATACAGAGTCCCGGCAGGATCGTCCGCGAATCGATCCAGCTATTAAGCCTTAAGATCGAACAAGCGATAACAAGTCTTATCCTATTTGGTTCCGAAAAAATAGGGCTACCCCCAGTCTTCCAGCTATAGTTAACAGTTATTCATTTTAGGATTTTCATGGATTTTCCATGAAATAAACCATCCAGCTGGGGTACCCCCCCTTTTCCCCCGGGGGCGCACCGCTATGGCGATCCCCTCTCGTCATGGCGCCCAGCTGAGCCAAGCGCTTGGCCACGGCCGAGACGAAGCGGGCCTCACCCGCCAGGTTGGTGACCTAAGCATGGCACTTGGAGCACTTGGCACTTGGAGCACTTGGAGGACTTGGAAGATGACTTTGGAAGATTAGAAAAATTGGCAGATTTGAAAATTTGGGATGGGATGGGATGGGAAGATTCCGACCTGGACTTTCATTCAGAATCGCCCTTTTTGATCTAACGAAGCCATTGTATGGCCCCAAGTCTTTCTTTTTCACTGTGCACTTAAGTAATTTTAAGTAACCGCTTGCTATGGAATAGATGGTATGATATGGTATGGATGGCCCGTTTAGAAATAGATGAGTTTCCGTCGCCGTTTTGAAAAATTGTTGTTTTCCATAGCTATGTTGGATTACCAGAGGGTATAGCTTAGAGCAACTTAGTATGAAATCTAATATATATATATATATGATTATATCAGATTATATTTGATTATATCTGATTATATCTGATTCTAATGTATGGAATAGGGTGGGGAGGGGGATGGGAATGGGAAGCAATGAGCTGGTGTAATTTGATACATGATATGCAATATCATGCAATCAAAATTATATATATATAACTCACATGTAATGGTAAGATATCTGATGTGATTGGGAGAGTGACTGATGAGTTTTTATTATGGAGGTAATTTATCATGGTTCATTGTATCAAATCTGAATGGAATGAATTGAGGAATGCAGAAATATCTATGAGTATCTTTGGGAATAGTGAATGGACACACTGAAAACTGGAACAGTGTGGGGCAATTGCGCGTCACAAATGAAAGATTTGCCCACTGCAACTGCTCACAGTTCGCCCAAGTGCCCAAGTTCATATCTCGGCAAGACACGATGCAAGTGAACTTTGGTGGATGAAGCTGGTTGGAACGATGCACCTGAAAGTAGTGAACATGTTGAACATGATCCTATTCACTGCTGTGAGGCACCACTGATTTCTGCTGTTTTTGTTGGGATTATTCTGGTTTCTTCTGGACGAAACCGTGTGATTTTTGGGTGGAACCGAGTTTTTTTCAAATCTCTCGCCTTGTGATGAAGACATATGAAAACTCTTGTGCATCTCGCAGCTTTGATCAGCCGTCTCGCAATTTCAACGTGAAGCACGAAAAACTGCAGGATGTTAGATGATAGTCCAAACATCGAAGATGTTCCCATTGATTTACTGTCCGATAATCAAACGTGGCAATCGATCCCATTTGTAGTTGGTGTTCCCCTTCAAAACCTCCGTCACAGGGATCCCAGCCATGATTCTCAGAAGATATACCCATGATTTTGCTGGTTTCAACTACCCTTTGGTAAACAAAAAAAAATTGCGACAAATCAAAAATGGCCATAGTGAAATAGTGAAATAGTTGATAACTAGTTGATTTACCTATGGAAAAATGGTGATGTTCCATGGTTTTTTCTATGATTTTCCATAGGTTTACCAGGTTTCCCATAGGGCACTGCTACGGCACCACTGAATCTGAGGTGCCAGACCCGCCCCAGCTGCTGCACAGCCTTGTCGGCCGCCCAAGGCAGTTCCAGGCAGATCATGTGGCGACGCCGTGGCGTCGCTCCTGGGAATCGCTGGGAAACCACCAAAAGGATGGTTGAAACATGTTGAAACCCAATGGAATAAAGTGAATAAAGCACCGTTTTATAAAACTGGTGGTTTAGAATTTCGCGTTGCCATCCACAGTATGATAAATTAAGACAACCACAGTATGATAAATAAATTGAATAAATAGTGTGAAATATTTTAGAAAACATGAAATTAAAAGCATTATCTGTTCAAAAATAATGATGGTGATATGATAATATTATCTCAAAAATAACTAATTGCAAATAAAAGTCACAAGAATTTGTAACAATAATAACAATAATATAAATATATATATATAATGATGATATGCAATTCAATGATGATAGTGCATACATAATAACAATAAACCGTCCGCAATATTACGATAAATTGGTGGGATTGAAATCATCCCCAAATGCTAGGCTTATTGTTCGGTTTACCACATTAATTATATTGGTCATGGTCATCCAGCCATTCTTAGAAACCCTTATGTTGGCCATTATAAACCCCAATCAATCATCATGATCAACCCCAATAGGCATATCTGGGGGTGCCAAGAGAGTTACTATCGCTGGTAACCTTGGCCCGAATATGTCCTAATATGATCTAATATGCCCCAAAACTTACTAATAGGTCCTGATACATGAAAGTTCTCAGGAGTATTTGGGATGGATTTTGCTCAGTTTAATCACCATGCTCCAAGAGCAAGAACGACACAAATCAAGAATCCTCCAAGACTTCCGCCAAAATCATCAAAATCATCCAGTGATTCCAAGTGACCTCCCTTTACTTCACGCCGATCACTGTGTAGGGAAATCCCTGCAGAGGCAGCTTCGGTGATCACGGCGAAGTGCTTGGCACCGCTTTGGAAGGCGCGTTGCTCCGCCACGTTCACCGACAGGGCGCCGGCAGCGCCCCTGGCAGCGCCTGTGCCACGCACCTTGCGCAGCTGGCGTTTCACCTCCTTGGTGCTGGGGTCCTGGGACGCTGCCGTGCAGCAAGATGTTGAAACTGAGCATTGTGAATTTCCAAATCTCATGCTTATTGTTATATATATATTTATGTTTTATATGCATTAATATTATATAATACTGACTGTTATATTAATATTAATTTTAATATTAATATTAACTACTGAAAAGTTGATGGGTGAACGGCAAATGGGATGAGGTTCTTGTATTGAAAAACATGGAAAATCGTGGATTGTCATGGAAAAAAGCGGAATATTATGTGTTTGTGTCAATTTTGGGGGGCATCGTCCGAGGTATAGACTGAAAACAGCATCTGTCTGAAACATTCTGAAACCACCAGCCCAGGGGTCCACATCATTGACAATCAGAATAACCTAGCAATTATCGTCTCAGTTATTACCCCAATATTAATTCAATATTATATCATGAAATTATGAATTTTCTAACTCCATCATTTCTGATCAGCTACCCCATCCAAAAACCTCTGTGCTGTCCTTAAAGCTGCGCTGCGAACGCCCTGACATCTCTGCCACGCATGAGGGTCCACCCAGCTGGTCGATCAGCGCATCCAGGGGATTCGGCGGCCTTCTCTCATTTTTGTTTGGTATCAACAGGGAAAAAAGGGTTTGACCATAAAGTTAAACCCATTCCTCTTCAATCATGTTACATCATATTACCAAGTTTTCCATCATGTTACCATATATACCATATTGTTACATATTGTTACCATGTTTTCATATGTTTTCCATCATGGTTCTCATGTCTTTGTTACGCAACCATCTTTGTGCTTCGCAGCATGCTTCGCAGCAAAGGCGCAACTTCAAGTCACGCACTCGCTTCAGCAGGGACTCGTGGCCTTCAGCCACACGTGGTATGTCCTGGTCGTGCTGGCATGGTGGAGTTCACAGCCAAGAGATGCCATAGAAATAGTGAGTTTTCCCAAAAATGCTGATGTTCCTAGTTATGTTCCATAGTTACGTGACAGTAAAGTTTACCAGAGGATAATATAAGGAAAATATATGAAAATATCATCCCCACTAGGGATGGTGCACATCTCAGGGGCCATTGCAGGCCTTGCCACCCTTTGAAGTGGGCAAATGCTGTAGGAACCTCGGCGAAATATGAAAAATATGGAAAATATACAAAAAACAAATCACAGAAATACATAGTGACTGTCGATGACTCGATGACTGTAGTGCCGCATGGCAAGGAACCGGTTTCAACAGCATTAGATTCAGTAGATGCTCATCTGACTGAATCTGACTTGTGCATCTTGTGCACTGTCCAGCTTTTTCTCAAGTCTTGCCACAGGCACTGCTCAAAGGCCAACTCAGGGCCTGAGGCGAAGCTGTCGTAGATGCCGGCCCTGGGCAGATCTGCAGGATGAATCAACTTCAGCCACGAAAATGACCAAAATGTCTGGCACCTGGAAAAAAAAACAAAGATTTCATTGGAAAAGGACTGGAAAGGACTACATACATCTACATACCAAAGATCAGGGACTGTCAGGGACCCCCAAAAAATCTTCCCAATCTCTACCGCCTTGTGATGGCAGCCTCGTTTGTGGTCCACAAGGACAGCACCACCGCTTCATTGTTGGAAGCAGCATCCTTGGCCAGTTGCACAGCCTTTGCCACTTTGGCCGCCACCAATAGGCCTTTGAAGAAGCCTTGGCCATGGTTGAAATGGCTGGAACCTGTTGAAAACAATGGGATGGATAAAACATGGATAAAACACATTGAATCGGCAACGGCATGCAACGGCTGGACATCGGATGGGGCTCTATCCAGGAAATCGTCACCGCATGATCTTCATCCCCGAGCCCCGAGTGCATCAAGGTGACGCTGCTGGGTGGCCCAAAACAAGGCTTCGATCCCCCGGCCATCGCCCAACATATCCGCGTCCTTCAGCAGCTCGATATGCTGCCGCAAGTCAACCCAAAGTTGGGCGGCTGCATCATACCTTTCACCACACGCCATGGCTATCTGGTGCTGTTACTGTCAGTTACTGATAGGTTCCACAAGGTTACTTCATTTTGTTTCTCTACGGGACCTTATCTGTATGGCTTCATCATGTTTCATCTACGAACTCCTACGCACACCACATGGAAGCGCATGGAACATCAAATGGGTACCATATGGCCACCATCAAAGCCTTTTTTCCCAACACGTGTCATTTTCAAACTGCACTGATCCTGGTCCTCCATCCAAAAAAAAATGCCATACTGTAGTATATATCCCATACATCACATTACCTTATAGAACTCCTGCCATGAAAATGTTGCACCAAGCTGCTGTTCCACTTCGCTGCTGGTGAGTTCCGCCGTGACCAGTTGGAATTCGGTGCCGGAGAACGCCAAGGAACGGCAGGACAAGCTGCCGCTCAGGCGGAGCTGAACCGCTACCAGTTCCATGGCAGTGACACCACCTGAACGCTGGTGAGGGGATGGTTACCAGGTGTCCCCCATGGGGGAGGAAACATAGAAAACTGAAATAATATGTTTATGAAATTGTGGAAAATGGTGGAGAGTTGCCAATTCCGACCCAATCTTTGACTTTCGCCTTTGAGAATGGATAGAATTCCGGCCTATTTGTTCCTGTCTTCCCAGGAATTGAAGCGTTGATCCTATTGCTTCCAATGGCACTGCACTAACCCCAGTATCCCCATTACATAGTGAATTGCACGGCCAGCAAAGGTCATCGTTGGTTTCCTATTGGACAAGTCATGACAAGTCACCTCTCTCCACCACCTTCTTGAAGGCCCAGAAGTTGGGGAATGGCGCCTTAACCTCCGGTACCTTGGGCACCTCGGGCAGGCCGCCATCACCGCCTTTTCCAAGGGCTTTATGATCCCAGAGGCCCAGCCGCAGCATGTACTGCATATGCGACACTTCCGTGGCTCCGGTGGCTGTGGCGTAGAGCATGGGACAGTTGGAACATTTTCCTGGCCATGGGAGTGGTGCAAAATGACTGGCGCCAGAAATTACATATGTTCATATATGTTCCCTCCAAAAAACCATGGTTAAACCATGGTTTCCCTACCAAAATCTCAACTAACCTCTCTCTCGACAAGACTGCCGGCGTTGGCGGCAGCTGCGAGCATGCAGACTATCTGTTAACCATTACAAATACTAGCATGTTATGCTTCCTTTATCGCCATGACTATTGCAATCATTGTTCTTAGTATTATTAATCATTATATACGGCCAATTATTGCCACTGACGCGCTGTTCTTTTTGAGATTCGATGTCGGGCTAACTATTGCGTCATTCTCTGAGAAGTGAGGGGGAAAAAAACACATCAACCATCATGGTAAGTTGGTTCTTGTTGAACTGGTAACGGGCCTTTAAACCAAATCTTCCACCTTGACCACCTGATCAGAAGTCCTTGACCACAAGGATAGGTAATGGATTCCCTGTCCAAACTTGTTACACTTCTCGATTTAGTGGCGTCCCTGGCCAACACCCATGAAGCGGCGAACCACGCCCTTTTGCACACACCGTGACCCCCTGAGTCTTCCTGAGCCTATATGGATATGCGACAGCACGGCCAAGGCATCGAAGCATGCATGTTTGGAGATGGATGTCTGGAAAAACACACTCGTCAAAATTATTTTTTTTTGAAAGATGTAAAGCATCATTCTCCCAAGAATGGACAAGTCATCTTCCTTCAAGTGTGATTCGGCTAGATTCATCCGGCAATTCATATGGCTATTCTCCACAAGGCAGCTTATGAGGATTATTTTAAAGAAACAACTCATTTCTTCAACGATGATATTTTTCGTGCAAGTTCTTTTATTTATCATCATTACAAAAAACTGTTACCATTGGGAATCAGTTTTCTCTGGTTGCTTGGAGTGCTGGTGTTCGATCCAAGTTCTTTTGGATCGTTGGTGGGCACGCGCTTTGAGGATCTCATCCACGTCATGGATTATGCATTGGCCCTTCTCGAGAAACTTTCGGAGATTTGTGCAGTCCATGTTTTTGGTTAAACAGTCGGCCATCTGTGCAGCAGAATGGACCCATTTCACTACAATCCCTTCTTTGATTCGGTCTTTGATGATTAAAGCTTCTAACATGACCCGATGTTCTTGGCATTGAGGTACATTGGTCTTTTGGATCAAGTCGTACAAACTCTTACAATCAACAACCGCATAAGCTTCAGGAGATTGGGCCAAATATTTCTCCGGATTTTTCCATTCCTCTGATGGTTTCAGAAGCCACGACCAATGGATCCTAAGCCAGGACAAAAGGTCGACCGATCCGCTCAGTGCATAAGTTTCGGATGCTAAGGTGCTTCCAACCACTCTGGCAATCTTTCGGGAATACCACAAAAGTGGACTAATCTCGCTGGCTTGCCATTCACCTATGTGCTTGGAAGAAGCTAAGATTAAACATCCTTTTTGCGACTGCGAATTGGCACGATTGGCAAAAGAGGCATCAGAAAAAGATACAAACCTGACATCATGTAGGGGAATACTTTTGATGGTGATTTTTGTATGTTTGTGGATTTTTGCTTCTTGAAGTAAACGGTTGGCATCTCCAAGATCTTTGACTGTGGCACTGTTGATTTTGGCTTGCAACAAACTAAGTTTGGCTGATAAATCGGGTCGTGTATTTGTTGCGGCATATTGCACACTGCCAATAAGGCCTCTCAAAGCCTGTCGTTCGTTTTCTGTCACCTCAGCATCAGGTTCTTGTCGGCGTTTGCGATCTATGTCAATCGCGGGGATGTCTTCTACATATTGTGTCTGGTCAAGTTCTATGGAACCGTCCCATTTTTGTGACAAATGGATCCCCGTGAAGATGAAATCGGTTTCCTTTTTACTTCCAAAAGGGTATTTGCGCTCCAGCTGAGCAATAGCGTTTTCAAACACTTCATCACCGGCCCCCAAACCATCATCAACATGAACCCCAACAATTCCATGTATACCACTACCATCCTTTTTTGGGAGTACAAAGGTGCATGGATCAAGGCGGGACATTTTGAATTGGAGGTTGAGTAAGGCATTCTTGAGTTCCTCATACCAAAGAAGTGGTGCATTCACTAAGCCATAGGCGCTCTTTAGGAGTTCACAGCATTCCCAAGGTTGTAGATTCATCAACGATCTCATTTCCTTTGGGGGTTCCATGCCTAAAATTCGACCATCTTGTCGACTTCCTCGAAGGAAGGCTGTTTGGATGTCGAAGGAACGGATTTTCCACTTTGCGGAGGCAGCAAACTGTAAAATCAATGTCCGAGAGTCTTTTCCCATAGTTGGAGAATCTCTGGCAAGTGCTTCCAACTGAGGATCTTCATAACCCAAAATAACCAAACGAGCTTTAGCCTTTGGTTGTGGATTGGGGTCTTGAGTGGTGGGATCCACAGGCTTCCAAGTCAGTACCCACCGGGAACGGAGAATCTGTTCTTCTGGAATTTGGTTACGAGCTATTCTCCTAACTGTTTCGGTGGATAACCAAGATTGGATCTCTTTATTCTTGGCACCTTGAAAGAGTTTTATTTCTGATGGAGAAAGGTCTCTCTCCTTGATCTCAGCTCTTTGGCGCTTCGCTGCGGATGCTAGAAAGGCGATTTGCTCTGGCACGTCTTGACGCATGCAGGCTTCAAGTTCTTCCACATTAAGGGCAATCTCAATTTCTTGCCCTGCGATGGCAGTCTCGGTGCAGGTATTGATCGCTGGAAGTTCTGATATTTGGTTCTCATATTGGGGTTTTATGTGAAAAATTGTTTGTCCAGTCCATAGATTGGGAAGGCTTTGGTGAGCTTGAATGTTGCCATACCATTGATCTTGGATTTTCCATGAACCTCCATGTACAGCTTCCACATGGGTGACTCGTTGATTGGATAGCCATTCAGGATTTATGGGACGCTCCTCTACCAGCATGGGATTAAACAATCGATATCGTGGATTTCGATGCCGTCTAATCAACTGCTGCTTATGGATTACCCAATCATCTTGGCACGTCATCAAAGCATCGGCACCCTCTGCGTCAGTATCGGGAACAGGGATTTCCCAAGGTTGCAGGTTGCTTGTGTCCTCTGGTACCATTGGGCCTTGGCTAGCCTGACTCGCAGCAGGTTCTGAGTCTGGTTGGATATCTTCAGCGTCATGGTCTACATTGGAACCTGCTTCTATGATATCTGGCATACTCAGGTTAGGATTTTGTGGACTATTTGCTTGATTCTGTGTATTGACTTCAGGTAAGGGGTTATTGTTAGTGGGGTCAGCAGTATTTGGGTTATGTTGTGATGTGAGGTCTTGATATTGAAACACACCAGTTCCAAGTCTCTGAGGCCCTGCTGTCGGGAATCCTTGATCTGAGCTCGGTAAATTGGCCGGGTCGGCTTCACGGCTGGACAGCGACCTAAGATGTTCAGGCGCACATCGATAAAGACGACTCAGGTGCGACAGCCAGACCACATTAGGGTCCTCCCGCATCAAAACTCTGGCCGGGCCATGCCATGATCCTGGGAGATTGCCTTTGCCATCTCGCCAGTACATGACCCATTGTCCAATTTCAAAAGAGTTTCGGGCTGGTCGAGTTCTCTGCAAGAAGGCTCTGCGTAATTTCAGGTCATGGTCTGATTTCACAAACGCAACTCTGGCGTTCTCACGTAAGCTCAAGTTTCTTTGAAATTGAGAAATTTCACTTGATGCTTCAAGCTCTTCCTGCAAATAGTCAGATGGCCCAAAATCATCGCTGGACACAGTGGCAGGTTGGTGACGGGATTTTCCCAACACAAGGATTTCAGGACTGTAGCCTCGACATCTCGAAAGACTATTCTTGGCGGCTGTACATTGGCACAGGGCTTGTTCAAGCTCTTCTCGGCAGGTTATGGGGTGGTTGACTTGGAGCTTATTCAACATGTCTTGTAGTATGGCTCCATGTCGCTCACATTTGCCGAGTTGCCAATGTGCTTCGGTTGGTACTACAGTGCTTTGAATATCAAATGACTGCAGGAACTTGGCAAATTCTTCACTGCAAAACTCCCCGGCACTGTCGGACATCAACTGCTTCGGAGGTCCGGCCCAACTAAACCAGTATGTCTGCATTTGGCTTGCTACTTCCTTGGAAGTTCTGGAATCACAGGTGAAAGCTACTTGAAAATTGGTGCCAGAATCGATCATGTGGTAGAACGTATAGCCTACTCCCTGGGCTGATGTCCATGTGACTGCATCAATGGAAACGAGATCATTGAAGGCTCGGGGCAGCGTCAAGTGGCTTGGCCTAGCAATTTTCGGGCGTTGTTGCTCAAAACAAGATGGACAATGAAAGTCTTTGACACCCTCGATTGCCTCGCTCGGCCAACCTTGATCTCGCAGCACGTTCCCTAGGATTTGGGCGTCAGGGTGACCCAAGTTATGGTGCATTCGTGCAAGTTGCTGTCTCTGTTGGACATCAAGCTTTCGGAACTTGGGACCATGATCAGCTCCCTGCAGGCTTTTCGGCATGGAGGCATCCACACTGGGTTCGATTGCATGAGGAGCTTGTGTCGTAGGCTCAAGGCTTAACTTCTTTGGGTTATCAGGACAATGTCTTTTGGCTACGGGTTCCTCTGATGATTCTACCCTGATTGATGATGATGAGGACGAGGTTTCTCCGGATGGATTCATGGCGTCGGGCATATGATCGGCTTGTGGCATACCAAACAGAGTAACCAACAATCGAGCTGGTGGCCCCTTTCGATGGATATCTTTTCGGGTAAGTTTGGTCCAGTTCTCCCAAACCTCATCTGAAAAATTGCCATCTTGATTTCGGTGGATTCCCATGGTCATGCGATGTGTGGCATTTTGTCTAGTGATCCCATCACATGGAGGTCTGTACCGGTCAGCACCCTTGCAAGCTTCTATAGCCTTCACTTGAATACCAGGAAAAAGGCTTTGGGCTTGTTCCAAAATGGGGCCCTCACGAAAAACACGCTTTCCTACTTTGGGAGCCTGTTCCAGGGTCAACTGCAAGAAGCTGTTTCTCTTCTGCTCATGTTCTTGTCGCTGATAAAACGGTGGAGGATTCTGTTTTCCCAAAATCTTTTGGCGTTTTGGTTCAGGTGTTTCAGAAGAGTCAGGTTCATGACCTGTGAGAGCATCTTCTTGGTCCGAGGCATGCTTCTCTCGAATTTGGCCAATGCATTGAAGACAGCGGGCAACTTTCCTGGCAAAAACTCTCGTGTAGAGTTCCGTGTATTGGGACACATTCATACGGCCTAAGTCTGGATGATGGAATGAACCCTCAACAGAATCATGTTCATGGTCACGGGAACATCTCATGGATTCAATGACCTGTTTCATAATTTGGGAAGTCGTAATGATTTGGGTCCCCTTTTTCAGCAGTTTGCCGGAAATCGGATGCTTCAGCTGACCTGCACGGCACATGTCGCAGACGGCTCTCCAGCCATGGTTGACAATGGCTGACATTTCCTCTTGATAAATCATTTGGGATCCCTGTGGCTGTTCCAGGTGAACATGGCATTGTGGACTTCGCCACAGCTGGAATTGGAACAAAGCATCACACAAGAGCAGGTGAACACGGTCATCTTCTCGAGCTTGAAAAATGCGTTGGGCAGTTTCAGGGCTTTTGGACATGTTAAAAATATTCCATCGACACCATGCTCTGCATTTTGGGGATAACCAAATGTTCCGAGGCAAAATTCTCAGCAGGCGTTCGTACAGCCGTCGTCGGCCTTCCATGGTGGCCAGATCTCCATCTTGCAAACAAAATCTCTCAGCATGTAAACCTAGCTGTCGGGCCTGCTTAGTCAATTCACTGTCGGAGCTGCAATAAATTTCCATGACATCGGATAAGTTCTTGGCATACCTTTGGGGATTCTTGAACACTCCTTGTTGAGAAAAGAAATTCCACATTTCACGGGCCACCCAATTATCTTCCCTGGTGAGTAGAATGCTTTCCCTAACTCCTACTTCGGACATTGGGTCAAACACTTGTGAAGGTTCAGCCAATGTTTGCCATACACCACAGAGATCGGCTACCTGATGTTTTGTCATCAGGCCATGGAGTGAGGCTGAGCATTTGGATTCAGGTGGCTCAGGATCTGCTGCAGCACGGACTCCATCTCGGTCATGCGCTCGTTCATGTGATTGATCTCTTCGGCATGGACCACTGGCTCCCAAGGCATGCTCTCGATCTCCTCGTCGGAGCTGGGGTGCCATGGGTCGTGAGGCAACTCGGGGTGGTCCCGGGCATGAGGTGTTGCATGATTGGAGGCCTTTGGCTTGGCCTTGGCTTTGGCATGAGATTTGGGTCGAGTTTGGTTCTTCTGGTTCTCCACATCGTCCAGGTGCAGCTCGATGAAGCGGAGGAACTTCATGTGGCAGATCTTCTGGCTGTGGCGGTAATTTTCTGCAAACCATGTCAGATAACGATCTTCTTTCACCATCTCCTTGAAGAGCTTGTTCATATGGGCTTTTCCAAACTCGATGCGACACTCTCGAAGTTCTTCCAAGCTCATCTCCATCACTTGCTCCACAGCCTCCGAACTGGCCTGATTGTCCAGTTGAAGACGGCGAAGGCGATCTGCCAGCTGATCGAACTGACCGCCGGTCGACATGACTATCAAAACCAACTCGTTCGTGCTGAGCGATCTGATCTTTGAGCCGGGATTGCTCGGCTCTGGAAAATGGTTCGGCTGCATCAGGGTCAAAACTTACGGTAGGCGGCTTCGAAACAGCAGTGATGGGGCTTTCCTGAATTGGATTGACATGTTCTACCGTTTGAAAGGCTGCTGCTTTCGTTTCTTCCGACATTGAGACATGATTCTGGCGGAGTCCTTTTGTGCTACTGACTGGAGCGGTCAAAAGATCCATCATGTCAAGACGATACAGCTTCCGCTCATTGAGCACGATTGGAATTGCTCGGTCCAGCTTCTTGAAAAAAATCTGGCTGCTATCCGTGTCTATGACTGCACCTAGAGATCTGAAAACACTGTTGGCAATGAGAAATGGCGTATTGAGGGAACCACAATCACTTTCATCCAAAACGGACCGATGGGAAAGAACACGGCTTTCTTTCCAGTGACCATGCTATTGTTGCCAAATCTAAAGCTCACATTGCAAGGGGCTTCTTTGAGCCGCCCTCGGATCTGAGCAGGGAGGGAATGACACAGTTCTGAAAACTGACGCTGGCCTATGACTGACATGCTGGCTCCTAAATCAACAATCCCTGACGACCCATGTGAGACAAAAAATGAACTCTCAGGTAAGTCCTCATCTGTCTTGGGACCCAGGGGGTCAGGTCTCGGTGATGTGCTGCCACGTTGTGGCGGAATCATCCTGGTCGGCCTGACAATGGCGCGCAGTCTGGTGACGAGGTCAGGTCGAATTTTCATGATTTGGGATTGAACATGGTCTTGGTTCCAGCTATTGCGGATTTTGGCTGGTGGGAAACAAATACCGGGTCTACTCAAAAGGGATGAATTTCTGGTTCGAACCTCTTCCACAGTGAACGCCACGGCATTCTCAGGCAGTTCAGTCACTAAGTCACCATCAGGCTCAATCGGATCGCCATCAGTGGCCAGGGACACTCCGGCAAAGGCAGCGGGTGCGCCGGATGCTGGTGCAGCGGCATTTGAACCTGCCTTGAACCTTTGTGGACATTCTGCTTTCCAATGCCCCTTTTGATGGCATATCCTGCATGTGCTTTCCAGTATTCGTTGGGCTAGAGGCTTTCTGAACTGAGACCGGAAACCACCCTTGAATTTTCCTTTACCTTTCCCTTTGTTGTTCTTTGAGGGACCCCAAAATCCACGTCCTTTGGCTTTGTCAAGGAGTCGTTTTCTCGCATCCACATAGGCATTCAAACAGGAGGCTACATCAGGATCAGATTGCAGTGAATCCAGAATTGCATCTTCAAATTGCTGGATAACCAAAGCATCTTCGTCTCCTTCAGCCATCATGATGTCAAATGCAGTTTCTTCCGAAACCTCGGAGGCCAAGAAGACATTCTCATCTCCATCATCAACATCTTGTTCCTGTTCGTCTATCATGTTTGCATCATAAGTCTTGGTGCGAGTCTGGTTTTTGCTGGAACCCTGTTGAACCTCTCCAAAAAATTTGGAACCCAACAATTGCAGTGCTGCCGTCACTTTGGTGTACTCAAGTTCACCGTTTGCGTCCATGATGACCTTCTTCTTATCATCAGCAGACAAACCTGAGTTTCGAAGTAAGATGTAGGCCCTCATCTCCTCCAAGGTGGCACCCATGCTAATCAAATCTTCATATTGCACTTCATGTCGGGCCAAATAGCTGGCATGAGTTTCATCTGCCTTTTGAATCGTTCCAAAAATTGCACGTTCAAACCTTTCGTACTTCTTTTCCAGTCGAGATTGCCCCCAGACTCCCCCAAGGGTCTTCACGACCAGCTTCACACCATCTGTGGTACCGACTCGAAGCTTCTCCGGATCCAGACGCACTACCTTTGCAAAGGCTGTGCCTTCGCACAACATGCAAGCTCGAGGAGCGAGCTGAGGCAAATGTTCTGGGGGCCAGATATTGGCAAGAAACTCCAGTCGTCTCGTGTACTCATTTATCTCGGCCTCTCCCGGCTTAAATGAAGGTATCAAGTGCCATGGGAGAAATGAATTCCCTGCGGAACCTCCAGTCGCAGTTGATCCACCGCCATTGGAAAGTTCCATATTCCCTGGATCCACTCACTTTCGCAGCAAGCAACCAGGCTGGCAGCGGTGAGCCCTCTGGCTCCGCTACCAGTGTTGAACTGGTAACGGGCCTTTAAACCAAATCTTCCACCTTGACCACCTGATCAGAAGTCCTTGACCACAAGGATAGGTAATGGATTCCCTGTCCAAACTTGTTACACTTCTCGATTTAGTGGCGTCCCTGGCCAACACCCATGAAGCGGCGAACCACGCCCTTTTGCACACACCGTGACCCCCTGAGTCTTCCTGAGCCTATATGGATATGCGACAGCACGGCCAAGGCATCGAAGCATGCATGTTTGGAGATGGATGTCTGGAAAAACACAGGTTCTACCATGAAATTTCCCATTCACACCCCATTGAATAATATGATGATCCCCGATGGTTTTAATGAGTTTTAGTGGTCAAACCATGTTAAACTGTTAAACCACCCAATTCCAACACATCATCAACCATCATCAACCAACCAACCATCCACCAGCCATCCGCACCTTGCAGTTCCTCCACCAGCGCCGCGCAACGTGACCCGGCGTCCAAGTTCTTGGCCTTGTGCGCCTCGTCCAAAACGATCAAACCACTGCCGTTCTCCTGGTGATGACAGAGCCAGGTCTGCAACTGTTCGAAGCGTGTGGAGCCACCTGAACGTCCTGGGGGGGGGGGCGAAAATGGAGGGAACACTAAGAGGGAACCCATGATGTTTTTTGGCTGGCAAAATATGGCAAAATCATCATGTGGTTTCCTGCATTTGGGTTGTTTGCTGATTTGGAGAGTCATCCCATGGTTCTGAACCAACCAAGTCGTCGCTGTGATGCTCGAGATTTCGCGAGGAGAATCATGGAGAATCCAAGGATCGCATCATGAAACATGGGTGTCTCATGGTGTCTCCACAATTTGAACATCAAAGGCTCAAAATGATCGAAAACTGACGGCCGTCCTTGGGATACCAGGAGCGAGTAGGTAAGGAAAAGCACTCCATCCTGTGGAAAGCTGACCATTACCCACCAAGTATGGCGGCTTTTTTCCATGAATGAACCATGCACAATCATGTACATATTAACATGTTCATCCACTATAAAATCGAGTGATGTTTCACTGGTTTAAAATGGTTTAAATATGTCTTGTGACCAAACGCACCACCCTTTTCGGAGCGGCAGCGCCGCTTGGCGCAGCTTGGCGCAGCTTGGCGCCTTGTTCTTCCCGAGCTTCTGCAGCTCATCCGATTTCTCCAGGTCCAGATCTCGGCACTTGACCCGCGCCAAGTTGCAGATTGGAATGCCACTCCTCAGGTCCTGTGCACCGATGAACCGAACCGATGAACGGTGGAAAAAAGGGAGCCCAATTTTGAGCCCATGAAGGAGCCTCTTTTCGACCATCCACAGCATGACCAAAGAAGATGACAAGGCCTGTTGGTTTGGTTTTCTCCACCAAACATCTATTGTGAATTCATGCTCTGAAGGGGACAGTAGTTCTTTCTAATTACCTGCAGTTGCCGCCAGTTTCTCCTGCAAGTCCCGAACGGCATCTTGATACAAATCTGTCGTGGCAGAGATCCACACATGTCTCCGATTGCCACGATTCCATTGGTCAAGGAGCAAGGCTGCAATGCAACGACCTGCGCGTCATTTTGCTGTTTTTGTCGGGTATTTGTTTGGGACATACCAGTCCATTGTTCAGATTTGGAGACCAGAGTTTTTTCCATATCCAATATTGAACCTAATCCAATCCCGGCAAATCTGAAAATTCCATAAAATACCCAGAAATCTGCAAATTGCCATGTGCCTTTTCCACAACCAGTGCCGTCACCAAGCAAGAAGCCACAGCGTGCGCCAGTCGAAAGGCTACAGCCAAAGCGCCTTGCTGCCAGCGCAATGGCCTCGCAGATCTGTCCAATGGCATGTTTACTGGGTGAATACTGGGTGAAGTTGTGCTACCTTGGAGATTCTTGGATACAGGATGGTACAGGACCTGCAGGACCCTGAAAACTCAATAAAATCCGTGTCTGCGAATGAAATTGACATGTGCATTAATATTATATGATATATAAAAAAAAAGATGTTATATGTCTTGAGCCCTAAACATCACAACATCTATCTAGAGACATACGACGGGGTCCCTGCCTCCAACTGAGGGGAAGACAGAAGGCCGTCCCGGACCAGTTGCTGAGGTATCCGCACCTCGTCCTGTACGCTGCAAGAATGGAAATGTGGGCCCAAACATAACCTACGCCCAAAAAAGGCAAAGATAGAATATGTATCTTAAATATCTTAAATAAATAGATAAATGTATATATATATATTATAATATAATATAAATATATTTATTTATTTATTTATTTAAATTTATTTATTTATATTTATATTTAAAATAGATCTATCTATCCCCCAAAGCTTCATTGATTCTTAATGATTCTTCCAGGGTCCCCCGGTATAGTATGTTCAACATGCTCCACCGGCTCCCCCGGCGTCCTCCGGCTCGAAGGGTGGTGGCATGGTATCACGAATCGCTTGGGGCTCACAGAGGGGATCTGGATGACTTACACCTGACATACCGAGACCGCTGGGTCTACACCAGAGTCTATTTGCAACATAGGCCGATGGCGTATGATGGCGTGTTCCTTGCGCTTTGGCCGATGCCTATTCAAAGTGCTTTTTTGAAATCAACTTGCCCATCCTCCAATTTTATGAAACTGTAATTACAACTGTTCTCATGTGTCATGTCCCAAAAAAAAAAGCCAGCAGCCGCACTCCCCAAGCATTTTCCATCCATTTTTCCTGGCATTTTTCCTATGGACATCTCAACCATACACTGATCTCCCTGCCGCGCCTAGGTCCTCCGGTAGCAACGAGCTGCGCTGGAACAGCACCATGCGCTGCTGTGGCACTTCAGCCTCTGGGTCCTCGTCGCCCTGGATGCTGGAACCGGGCTTAAAATGGGAAGGCCATGCTATGTGGCCACCAAAAGAAGAGTTCTGGTGACCAAGCAAGATGCCTTTTGATCTTTTTGAGGGAACTACCATGTAGCCAACTGGGTGACAAAATATAATTTGAAATGAGTTGAAGAAAGATGATAAAAGTATGCTGAAATATGATGAAATGTGATGCGAAACTCAGCACTGATCCAGATTTTTGTTGGATGGGAAGCCATGGCCATGACGAAGCCCTGGGCCTCTGGTTCCAAGTCGGCTGTGCTACCATGCCGGAGGGCTCTGTGGCGCACTTCACCAGTACGGCGCCCCTTGGGCCACGCAGGATAGAGCCATTCTCCATCACCTGCAGGGCACTGCAGGGCACTGCAGGGTGCAAGAAGGAAGTCCTGAAAAGTTCTGAAAAGGTTCCAAGTGCAACTCTGAGTCCGAATCCAACAGCAACAACACTCTTGGCACAAGATGCTACAAGTCTGATTAATCATGCCTCAACATTGCTCAACATTTGCTATATTTGTTCAACATCGTTCAAAACGTTCAAAGCCGAACTGAGTTGGCACATGTTGGCAGCCAGCTGTTGGCACCTTCCACTTCCAGCCGTGCTTTCTTCACCTTGGGCGATTTCACCTTGGGTGACTTGGCCTCAGCCATTCTCCGGCAGCGCTGAGCAAAGGCGAACTTCGTGGGCGATACCGGCGATACCGGCGATGTCGCCGTGACCAGAGCACTGATCACCACCATCTCGTCATCGCTGCCGTGCCCCGCGACCCGCGCGACCGCAGGCTGCATCTTGGGGGTCGATGGAGCTGGAGCTGCTGGTTCACCGGGCTCCACATCACTGGCATCGCTGCTGGCCAAATCGAACTCCTTCTGATGGCATGACAGCCTAGGGTGATTCACATGACTCAGGTGGCTCAAAATGTCAAATCCAAAATGAAAGGATGGTGATGGATGGTACATGATTGATGATGGTGCAAATTTATGCAAATTGCGCATGAAAAACCACAAGGCATCTCAAAATATGTCTCACATTTTACCGTAAATACCCTCCAGATTCTGCCCAGTAGCGTCTGGAACATGTCACTTGGCCCCTAAAGATCACTTCTGACATGCTCCAGCTGCAGCTCTAATGACTCTAATGCAAACCTGCTCTACTACTCCATGCGTTTTCGAAGGGTTGGTGTTTTCCGCTTCCAAATATCAGCAACAAGGATCAACAAGGATGGGCAGGATAGGTGCCAATCACTGTGCTTCTAAATGCGGTGTTTTCAACGGCCAGTCGAGATTGTCTTTGGCATGATTCAGCTCTCTCCATGTCCATGTTTGAACTTCAAAGCCCTTCCAGCATTCACCAGTATTCCATGTCAATCATGAGAACAAGTTGGTGCTTAAGTTAATGCGATCGATGCAGGCCTACATGTTGGGCCGCTTTTCCCAGACTGCCAAAATCCAGCTACATCAAGCATGTGTTTGCCCATGTTTGCCCTCATCTTGGCTGATAAAAGCAGCTTCCCAGCACAATATGTCCAATCATTCGAATGTCAGCAGCCTCAGCTAAAAATTTCTGCAACTTAAGGCATCCTTCACTGCACGAGGCAATCGTTGATATGTTCCTTTTTCACCGAAGCGAAGGGTTTGGTCCCCGTGACTTGCCTGTACTCAACGTGGCACAGCGATAGGCACGAAAACCAACTTCATCCACCTGAACTCCAGGATCATTGCCCGCCGCGGTCGAGGAGAGATGAGGAGAGTAGCGAAGTCAGCTGAGCAGCTACACTTCGTGTGAGAGAAAAAAGGTGCCAGTTTTCTGGGATTGTACGGGTGGGTGCAGTGAACAGTGCTGAAATTGATAGCTCGACCCATTCTTCGTCACTGCTTGATGCTGTTTGAGCGCCCGCCGCTGAGGCAAAGGCGGAATGAGCCCGGTTATTTTGGCCCAGCGTGGATGAAGGGTTTCATAACGAGAGTTCGTTTTGTTGGCTCCTGCTTAGCTACGCCGCTACGCGTGAAAGTTGGCTACCGGATGCTCCACAGATCTCGGACTCAGGAGCCAACAGCCCGCGCTGAAAATGAAACGTGCACACCAAGGCCTTGCAGTAGCTGAATGCCACGGATTGACAGGGTGGTCTCTCCCTTCAGCGGTTCACAATGATCACAACATGATAGGACCATATCCCAAGCAGCTTGGCTCCCATGAGGATCATGAGGTTTTTTAAAGAGATCGCCCAAGCTCTTAGCAGCATCAAGGGACTTCAAAGGGTGCAAAAAAAAAGCACTGGAATCCCTTGGCTACTCGTCATCCGCTTTACATTTCAGCCGCTTTAAATCTGTCAAGACTGCTTGGCCTGTGCCCTGAGCCGCCGGTACAACTGGAAGGCACGATGTGCAAATCTTGAGCTGCTGCCCCAGATCAAATCTGTTTTCTGATTCTATAAACACACACACACACTATATATAATATATATATATATAGATAGATATGTGTGTATATATATGCAGTATATGTATATATATATATATATGTGTGTGTGTATATATATATATTTATAGATATCTGTGTGTGTGTGTCTGGAAGGGACATTATGGACATTGACATGTCAAAAAAAAGAATCCACCGCAGTCAATCTATAAAGCCTCATTGTCTTTGCAACTATTCACCGAGAAGAGTATAGAAGAGCTGATTCAGGGGCAGCTCAATGCAACGTGCACAGCTCTGTCCAACAGTGAGCTACATTGTCAAGCTCGTTCAAACATACGCTTGGATTTCTGCTAGCCTGGTGACGCTCATCACATTGTGGGAAATCTAGTTTGTACGCTCCGACCCCACTGGTTACGGTTGCCAAGAAAAGTGATACATGTAGTGTGTACATTCCAGTCGAATTGAACTTCTTGGAAGAGAGATATTTTGACAATCAAGTTGGTGCGCATGTGGTTACATATGCAATATCTCTCTCCCTCCATCTCCTTACTAGGTATATGACAGTATGTGTCATGGATATCTTATCGATCTTGATATCATATGACACATGATCCTCTGGTAAACAGCCACATAACTATGGAAAATCACCATGTTCAAATCATGGTAAATCAACTATTTCCACTGGGCCATTTTCAAGTTCGCAAACTCTTAGTTGACCTCAACGAGCTCAACTGGACGGTCGATGTCCGAAGCTAAAAGGTGACCGTTGCTGCGGTGCCTTGGACGCCAAGGCAGCACCACTTGGACGCATACCAAGTGGAGCAGCTCATGGTGCCATCACCATCTTATGGAGCTATATCATATGTATACAATATGTATATATATATATACATGTTAATAATGCTAATAAATGTCAATAGATGTTAATATCCTAATAGATGTTAATATATGTTAATATGATAATGGATGGCAATTCCGGTAGTTATAATATGTTAGTATGATAATATATGATGATATGAATTACATTATTGTCTGTGGATGTTATGGTAATTATGATGAAACCCAATTAGGGGAACAGAAATGGAATGAAATGGATAATTGCCAGCATGACCATCATTACCCCAGTATCACCATAATGTACTCCGAAGAGTTTCAACACACAACAACAACAAAAAAAAAGATGCGCATCTCACATGGTTTCACCGTCTCGGCCACGGATACGGAGGATACGGAGGATACGGCTCGGCCCCCCTGGCACAAACACCGGGGTCCCGGTGTAGTCTAAACATGTTTCGCCCCATCTGTCCAGAGTCCCGGTCGTCCCGAGGTTGACGTGGGCGAAATCTCTGGGGGCAGTGGAAACACGCCTGGTGGGATCAGTCGGGATCCACGGAAATCGTGGGCGGCCATGGCCAATTCATCATACGTTTTATATGTACATTATGTTACTATGATGTACTATGATGTCCTATGATGTACTATGATGCACTATGAATTACTATGTTTTACTATGATTTACTATGATGTACTATGAATTACTATGATCTACGATGATTTACTATGATGTACTATGATTTACTATGATACATTTCCAGATTTCTCATGACATGGATATCATGTATCATCAAACCAACCTATAATGCATCCAACTAATGGAAGTCCTGAAACCTTCAACCAGTGCCGTTGGACTGGACCTGGGCATCTCCCATTCTGGCGTTGCGTTGATTTCTGGCGCGCTCCGGCGCGCTCGAGGCACCGTTCGGAGGAAGCTGCAGCAGCATTGGCTGCTGGATGGACCAGCTTCCATGGAACAGTCTGAAAGATCAGAAAAAGTCATGCAGCCAGCCTCTGATTTTGTTAAATATCATTGGATTTCAATGGATATCACAACCACTTCTGGAATAATTGTATGATAATATCAATATCAATTCTATAACATCAAATAAAGTAGGATCTGATTAATGTTTGTTCAATGCTGGCTGCAAGAAGCATGGGATTCTAGGTGCATCCTACGCGTCTTAAATTTCTCGCAGTAGGACGTTCCATGGATTGTGAATTTAGGGTTGCCTTGGCTGTTCGCATCCAAGGAGCAACAGGATGTAGATCCTCAGCAAGAACATGTTCTGAGTTTCATTGGGACGTTTTGTTTCACTAATCACCCAATTCTTGTCACTCAAAAACATCTTTCAAAAGTCTAAAAATTCTGTTTTTTGGGGACGTTTTCCATCAGTTTTCCATAAGTTGTTTTTTGTCCATCCAACGCCATCTGGGGCTCGGCGCGCTGCCTCATGGCTCCACCAAGCCTCGGGGCCCGACTTTCCAGCTGAAGATATCTGTGCGTTTGTGATGTTTACCCTCTGGTAAACAGCCACATAACTATGGAAAATCACCATTTTTAATGGGAAAACTCACTATAAATGGCCATTTTCAATAGCTATGTTAAATTACCAGAGGGTATATGATGCGTTTGTTTAAGCTCAATGGGATCAGCTCTTGTGACTTGATTATACTTTTTTTGTGACTTGTGTTCGTCGTTACATACTATCCACCGATATATCTTACACTTGTCTTGGTCTTGCCGCACTAAGAGCTAACTAAAGATGCCCAAAGGAAAGCGATTCGAATGGACCTTATCTGCGATGTATGCTGCTGCTGGATGATTTGCCATGTGTATTCCCATCCGGGCCCCGGGCTGGAAACCATGTCTCGAAAGCGATGGCACGCCGAAGCGTCCATGCCCAACCTACTATTGATGCTGTCCAGCAAGATGGCAACCTGGCACATCGACACAGAAAATCACTGGTGGCACCGGTGAATGTCACATTCAGTCACTGAGTTTTATCATGTTTATGATGTTTATTCTCTAATAGTATTATAGTGGAGATATGCAAAATCCATTTAGATTCGGTTTTTCTGCTGGGTATGCATCAACATGTATCAATCATACTGAAAGCTGTGCACCTCTGGCTCGTTGATGAATTGGGAGCAGTGGCCAATCATTGCCTGCACGCCTTCAGAGCGTCAGGCATTGCGCTGACCAGTTTCGAAGGGGATGGATGTCCCAAAAATATCCCAAAAATTAGAAGACCGCAAACCACCCACATCTGGTTGCCAAGTAGGGGATGTTCAACCCGAAAAAACCAACACGATATATACATATATAGATATATAGATATATAGACTATACATAGATATATATATATATATATCCCCCAGGCATTTTTCTCCATGTTTACTCCAGTTTACGCTTCTCCCAGTGCCTTCACGAGATGGCTCAAAGCCGAACCTGATCCCAAGTGACTCGAAGTCTCGACTAAGTCGAGAGGACATGGACAGGGGAGCAATTTCCAAATGAAAAGAACATGAGATGAGACCCTAAGACACCCTACACCATCTACACCATCTACACCCACACTCCAGGACTCCAAGATGCTGTTTTTGGACAGTTTGGTTTTCAGTCCAGGCCAAAAACATACATCACTGTGCCTTGGCAGAATGAGTTTCTGCACGTCCAAGGCTAGCTTTGCTCGACCTTCGTGAGGAATTGAAACTAGAAGACTAGAAGGTGAACCGAAATTGGTTGGAATGATGGGCCAATCTTGCAAACATGATCAAATATGATAATATGATCAAATTACCTGAGGCAGGAAAAGAAACACCAAGAGCGCAGTGGCTCGCGCAGTTTCTTACCACTAGCTTCTGACATCTTCTGACTCTTGATGGAAGGGTTATGTTAAACAGTTAGACCAGCTGGCTATCCAACCTGGCAAATGGTAGAATCCGTCAGCTGTCGCGGCCTGCGGAATTCACAAATGCACATCATTCAGTCAGCAGTTTTCCTCAAATCATGGCCATGCACATATCGACATGCTGCACAGACCTCACATACAATTTGAATCATCGAAAATTAATATCATAATCATCATCATCATCATCGTCGTCATCGTCATCGTCATCGTCATCGTCATCATACCAAACACCAAATGCCAAAATGCCAAAATGCCAAATACCAAAATTGATCAAACATATCTGCATGTTTTTTTGTTAGCTAGTTCGCCAGAAAACATCCAACCCATCCAACCGGTACGTGCATTTCTTCAAGCAAATATTATATTTATCATTTATATTCATTTATATTCATGTGTCATAATATGTCATAATCATATGTTCAGATTGGTTCATGTTGTTTTCCCATAGTTTTTCAAAAAAAAACGACTGGAAACGTCCAACAAACAGGTCCTGCCTTGGCCTTGAGGGCCCTGATGGATTTCTGGAAGGCTGGATGGCTGAAGGCCACCAGCTGTGCACGCAGCAACAGGATCACGAAGGTCTTGCAATCTGCGGTTTCAACTCAGCAGATGGAGCGATATGGAGCGATGGGGATGGTGGGAAACCTTGGGAAACGCGTTTAAGTTTTTACCAATCACAAAAACCATTCCCCAAAATCACCATTTTTATACAAGGTGGTGGTATGAACCATTCCCAACTGCCCAGGATAAGTGAAAAAGTTTATGGAAAAGTACTGCTGCTGTAGTTGGTAATTAGAGTTGATTTGTCTGAAAATTTGGTGTCGATATCGATTGGAACGAGTGCCCCAGGCTTTCAAAAGACAGCAGGGTTTTCTCAATCTGCTGTCCTGCTATCTGAACCTTTTCCAAGTACGTAATGTACACTCGTTGTGCTCATGTTTCTTCCCACATCATCTAGCTCCACATGCTTTATTGCCAGCTGCGTTGTACTCTAACATTTTACCTTGGCATCTGCACAGCTAAGGGCGCCACCCTGTCGAATGCTGCATTCATTTCGAGGACTGGCAAGCATATTCAACGACATCTCACAGAAACATCTACATATGCGGCTGCTTTCATCCTTGCCATTCTGCTTGAACAAATGATTGCTCGCAGGCTGACTGTCGAAAGTTCTGTGAGTCATGATATCCACGCAATAAATCGTCTGGTCGGGTGGTCTCAACATGTTTCAACGTATCTTCTTGGGGGTGAAAACACCATAAGGATTGGAAAATATTGGAAACCTTCCCAGAAGCGCTCGTCGCTAGCCGCTACAGTCATTTCGATCCAAAGTAACCAAAACTGACCACCTCTCCCTTCGTCCCCAGCCTGGCCATTTTCCTCTGCTGCAGGGCTTCTTGGATTGCGACGGAGTTCACATACACGTCTGGATCCTCGAGGGGCAATTACATCTGCCAGATCCAGTCGGGGACCAATGGCTTTGGGCCATGGCGCCATGGCACCGGCACCCCTGTCCTCTTCGAAAGCTTGGAAGGCTGTGAGCATTTCGATGACCTTGGTCAACACAGCCATTGCAGAACAAGCGTGGCAGTTGTGAGGCCATGGCTGCCATGGCTGATGCCTAACGGCCTAACGCTTAGATCCCCACGCCCTCGTCACTAGCATCAAAGCCGTAACTGGCAAAAAATCCACGTGGCCGGGGCCAGTGGAGTGGAAATGGCGAGGAAATGGCAAGTTCTGGATGTAATAACAATGTAATATGATGTAATCAGGATGTAATCATTACAATCTGCCCGGAATCCCAAAGCATTTCTTGTAGGATGTCATAGGCCATATTTATCCCATATGACCCAGTGCAGTATCCATGCCAATGAGTGGTGCAGTACCGCACCTAGGGATGATCTTCACTTGCTCCCTGCGAATCAGTCTCTTCAAGGCCTTGCACTGTGAGGTGTTCAAACGTGCCGCGCTTTGATCCTACGGTTTCGACTGCTTCAGGAAGAGGGTATTTCCATACTTCGGTAGCCCAAAATCGCCCAAATCAGAGCGCCGCGCTGAGTGGTATGAAGTCTTTTTGTCCTTGCCCTGCACGATGGTTGTGGCAATGAAAACACCAACAGGCGGTGAAGGTAGGTGGAAGGAACTTGCAAATGCGACACAAACAATAACATCAGAACATGTCATTGCCATCAACCAAATTTGGAATCAGAGGGCGCCCCACCTCGCCACACTCCTGAGGATCAAAGCCAAAATCGACGAAGACTTGGATGAGTATAATTAAGAATGTTGGCCACTCGAATTTAACAACTTTACCATTAAAATCCATCAACAATCTATCAGCAACCCACCAGAAATCCATCAAAGATCTATTTGATAATACCAGAAATTGGCGGGGCACTTGGATCACGGCGCGGGACAGCTCGTTGAGCTTCTTCTGGAAGCGTGCTGCCTGATACCCGGTAGCGGCTACCCGGTTGGGCTCTCATGTGCCATTTTTGCTATGATCCAAGCAATCTCACGTATTGAATACGTATGACATGAAATACGCAATGGTGCCCAAAATGGATCTTGTTGATCATTGTTTGATGTGTGCCACCAGTCTACCTTTTTTTCCATCCATTCAGGGACGATCTTTAACGAGCGCAAGTCCAGTAGGCGTCTGCCCACCAAAATCCAACTGGGTCGCGAACTGAGAAGGCTGCAAGCAATTCATTCTGCAGTGCCAATGCCTTGGAGCTCCCAATTCCAATGGATCATCATCATCATCATCATCATCATCCTCATCCTCATCCTATGAGGATGGTAATTTGTGACACATTCTGATGCGATCCTCTTGAATGCCCCTTCCCCCAAGCATCGGGCACGAGCCTTGCTCAGCACCTGTGGCTGTTTTTTGGGGGGGCACAGGATGGAATCGCCCAACAAAAACATCTGCTGAATCTGCAGGGCATCCATGCTCCATGCTGAGATGGGGACAGCGGAGCTATTGTTCTTACCTGCCCAATCTGCCCATCTTCGGTCGATTCGCATGCGACAGTTCTGAGGGGCCCACGATGAGCGGGGGTAGGCGCAGCCTGCCCAGCAATGCCCAGCATGGCCCAGCAGTTGGAGGGCGGCGGGTGGTTTTGGTTTTTGGATTACGGGGCCGGCACCAAGGGGCACCAAGGGGCACCTGAAGTCCCAAACTCTCCAAGTCATGCGATTCTGGTGACCTCAGAAAAGCTCCAAGCTGAAGCTCGACATGCAAAAAAGATCAAAAAGCAGCAGAAACAAAGAACTTACAACTTGCTGATGAAAATCCAAAAAAAACATAAAAACCCTCCAGAACTGCAGGTGCCAAGCCAAACAATCCACAGCTTATTTTTTCATCCGTCAAGTGCCGACTTTGAGCACACGGGTTTCAAAGGCACCCTTCTGCAAGGCTTTCCTGGGGGTCCCACAGGGCCAACATGATTGCGACACAGGATGCAGCCGACTTGGAACCCCCAAACCCATTTTCCGAAATCAAAATGTCCGTGTAAATCGTGTAATCATCTATATAAGTCTATATATCTATAAATTGTAGACTATATAATTACCTATAATTAGTGATGTTTATATTAAAATATTCCTAAACTTTGGCGCCAAAGATCTTCAACTGACTCCTCTGGATCTTGCCACTGGTCGTCTTGGGAAACTCCTCCTGCTCCAGGGGAATCACTAGACCTCAGCTGTGCCGCGCCGCTGTGCGCCGCTACGAAGCCAGGATGGACATCGGTCCGGGCCTGGAGCGAGACCCATGTGTCGTACCAACTTCAAGCGGATCTCCTTGGCCGCCTGTCGAAACTGATGTAGAACTGATGTAGAAACTATAGAAACTATGCCAGAACTGCTGGGAATTGATGTGAATTGGTTGAAAAAACATGGAAATGCTTCAAGTCATTGAAGTATCTCGAAGTCCCAATGGCATTTACGGACGAATGGAATTTGGCACCTGCCTTCAATTTTTTTACAAAAAACCTGCCACAGTTGTCAGCTACAAGTCATGGTGAAATTTCAGCTTTGGACACAGCCAGCTGAAGCATTCGGCCAGGGACCTCTTCCAGTCCATCTAGCTGCTGAGGTCGTCGGGGTACGAAAAAAATGGCCAGACCTGAGGATCATGGGATCCACTAAAGAAACACCATAAAGAAACACCATTGAAACACCAGAAACACAACCAAAATGCTTCTGAGTTTGATATGTGATATTAAATGTTATATATATGACATCTTAATACATCTTATGAAACACCGCCAGAAAAGGTATTGTTGATTATTGTTGTGTATTGTTTGGATAATTTGACCACACAACAGCAATCACAAAGATTATCATGGGAAATTCTTTTTTGGGATCTTGATGAATCTTGGGATATATCATATATTTTTCCTGTGCCTTTTGAATGCCATATATGCATTGTTATATAATGATAGTGTTTCACCATGTTTCACTAGTGCCACATCCCCTGGATTTAGGACGTGCCGGCATCCGGCATCGGCCTTCTGTGCCAGAGCTGGGATCATGAAGTGACACCGCGGCTGTAAAGGTTGGCAACACTTGTTCCAAGCTGTTCACCACATCTTCAACCTCGTAGCAGTAGAAGTTGGCACCACGGATGATGATCATCTCCTTCTCCCGTCCTCAACTCCCCAGGTCCCCAGGTCCTAACTGGTCCTAACTGGTCCTAACTGATCCAACTGTTGGTTCCTGTGACCAGATCAGATGGTATGGTGAGACCAGGTGATCCAATGCATCACAGGGACCTGTCAGGTACAACTGACCATCCTTGATGAATCCAATGTCCCCGGTGTTGAACCAGTCATCCTCCATGAAAGCCTCTCGATTGGCCTCCTCGTTCTTGAGGTATCCGGGTGTGATCACACGTCCTCTAAGGCTCTAAGGCTCTAAGGCACTATGCCACGCAACACTTGGAGATTCCAACGTGGCAAAACTGAAGAAATTGGTCCTGGATACTGGATATGGGCAGAATATGAAGATCTCCAAGTGTCGAATATGGGAATAGAAAATGCCGCTGAGAGTTTCGAACCAAGCTGAACAAATACATCTTGTTGGGTCATGTTGGCAGAAGGTGAAAAGTTTTTATAAGTTTTTCCCATAAAACCTGTCAATGATTTCGTAAATGTCCAGTTTTTCCTCCAAAAAAAAAAGAGATGCGTCCCAATTCCCATGTTTTCTAGCCCCCCACACCAACATCCCTTCAGCAAAAACAAAAAAAAACGTGTGCTGTCCGGAATGCTGTCGTTAAACAAATAAATGAAAAATCCCCCAATAAAAACAAACAATCTAACTAACTAACCCAACAAACTATAATCGCATATTCTCTAATATGTCGCGTTAATTCATGTTCATTCCCATATGAAACATAGAGAGAGAGAGAGTTCGTGAAGTTGCATAGCATCTTTTCCTCCAACCATTTGTCCAATCCCTCCAGGTCCCTCCAATCCGTTCAATCCCTTCACCGCTCCTCGGATCTGAAAGCGTCCCACCTCTTCCTCCGGCAACGTCTCGTTGTCGTCGCTGGCGATGCGGATGGCGATGCCCGGCACCGGCGGCCCCAGATTCACAAAGGCGGAGCGGCCCAGGCGGCTGGCAGCTGCCACCTGCCATTCTACATGTCCATGTCATGTCTATGTCATATGTATGTATGTGAATATGTATATATATATATGTTGTGCTATCTACATTATTATACTAAACTTGAATTTTGTATAATAAGATAATTATTAAGTATATATCATCCAAGTCTGCATCTATATCAATATCTGCATTCATATTTGTCAGTGTCTATTGATTGATTCATGTGTGCCCATTCTACATGTGTTTTGTGCATGAGGAGTTTGAAGCTCGATCAGACTTCGAGCCCCATCCGTGCCCATGTCTGGCCTCAAAGTGATTGTTGTAGGTCATGCACGTGCACGCCTGGGTCAAGGCAGAGTTGGATGGAAATGGAAGCCTACTTAGTAACCTTCAAATCTTTATTGATCCTTCAATGATTCTCCTCATTTAGAGTTAGATATATATATATTATATATATATATAATTGTATATACAATGTTTATATATAGATCCTTTATCCTTTCTTCATGTGTTCATGTGACCCCAGGGGTCGCTGGCGAAATTCTGCACCTCCGCCATCCCAAAGGAGGGCTGCATGGCGTTGCGCGCCACTCCGAAGCGCTTCGTCTGTTCCAGGAAGGCTTCGCACACGGGGATGGTCACCTGCCTGGGCTGAATGGACTTAGATCACTTGGATCTGGATCTGATTATATCACTTAATATATATATATATATATATTTATTTATTTATTTATGTATGTAATATATATATATATATTATATATTATATATATATGCATGTGTGATTACTGTATATCTGATTGATCTGAGATGATTTGATATTATGAATCCTATCGGTCCTATCGCCAATCGAGAGTCCTGTTTTGTTGTCACAGAAAACGTCGTCAGTTGACGCGGTGAAATCTCTGAGGACACAGCTCGCCGGCATTCATCCAGAATTTGCAGCAGGACAGATCGAAGTGACTTTCATCTTTCAGCAAGGCATCAGCTACGAGTTTGAACCTCGGATTGCGATTTTAAGGCACCTTGGGCCTTGGGCCTTGGAGGATCTGGAGGAGCTGTTTGCACATGTGTCAACATCTGATCCCAAACAACAACTGGATCCAGTTTCACAAAAAAGACCGTGCAGTGTTGAGAACACCGGCAACAAGTTTCGACCAGAACCCGATTAATCCAATTGTTTGAGCACTCTATGTGGCAATCCCAAGGACAAAGACCAACTGGGTCTGGCATATCCAAGAACAGAATCTTCAAACACTGCCATTCTTATATCAATATGGGTTGGTCTGATATTATGCTTCACCATTGGATGGTCCACCATTGGATTGCCCACCCCACCAGTTCCACCAGCTCCATCCCAGCCGCGCAAAGTTGGGCGCCCACGTGCGCGTGGCGCGGTGCTCATCCACCAGCCGCAACCAGCGCAGGGGCTCCGCCAAGACGTAAGCGACCTCCGCTTGAACCTCCTCGCAGCCGTGGTAGACATCGCAGCAATGGACCTGGGGATGGGAGTTGGATGGGGATGGAGCGACCTGGTGGCTATGGTGGATGGTGGTGGTGATAAGATTGATAAGGGGATGGTAAAGGATTCAAGAGGATAATGATGGATAATGTGTATGTTCACTGTTCCACCGATTTTTCTGCGTCCAGTTTTATGGAACCGCAATCAATTGTCAGGATTAATCCGGGGGGTGACATTAAGCCATGGCGGATGGTGATTGATATTGGAAAGAATGGGGATTTACAAAAGCTAGCTTGGCATGGTTGATTCACTGATGTGGTTTAAGGAAGAAAAATTACAGAACCTTCCTGATTTAATAGCCTGTATCATATATATATATATATTTATTTATTTATTTATATTTAATATTTATATTTGTAGTATATGCCAATATGGGGGTGTCCCTTCTGTTCACTTAAACCAAGTCAGATTGATGGGCTGGTGGCTGGTGGATGATGCTTGATCAGGCAAAGTGGCAGGCGGTAGTGCCATCTTGGAGGTCATTGGAGGTTTCAGAAATCAAATTCATAACAGATCACCATAAACATCCACAAACCATCATGTACCATCTGGTTATTTAACATAGCCATGGAAAACCCTCATAAATGGAGGTTTTAATGGGAAAATCATCTATAAATGGGCCATGTTCCATGGCTGAGTTAAATAACCATCATGTAACATCCATGCTTTTTGAAGCCTGGAGACTGTGAGGATTGGTACCACATGGTCCAAGGGTAAGAAATTCACGTGAACATCTGAGGAGTCATAGCCACAGAATTGCGCTTCTCCACGGATATGCGCTACCACTCCTGGTACTGCCGGTACCGCTGGGATGCCAATGATGCCATGGTGGCCACTAGGTGGAAAGCCCGGGGTGTTATTCTGCCAGGTCAAGATTCTAAATGATCTATATAAACACCTAACCTGGCAGTAAAAACCAGATAAACACGGATTTTTACACGGCACATAGTTCACGTTCACATCATTCCACATCAACTCGCATCGATTCATATCGATTCATATCGATTCACCGTGGAACATCAGGGAACGGCACCTCCATGAGCAATCTGGATGCATTTGGGAACACCAGTGGACCCGCTGCTCAACCTCAACTCGCCACTGAGGACACAAGAAAATTTATGGAAAAAATATGGAGGAATTTAAAACAGACAGCGCAAGAACCACATATAACATCATATAACATCATATAACCACATGTTTTTCAGATTTTTTCGGCCAATCAGGAGACTGACAAAAAGCCACATCTGATGGAGCTGCGGTCCAGATCCCACTCGACCTGAGCAAGACGCTTTTCAAAACGCGTCTTGCGATTTCACGTGATCTCTGAGTGCCAGGCGGCTCTGTGGCCAGCAACCTTAACACATTTGCGAAGGGTAAAAGACACGTGGGTTTTAGTCTGTTTTTGCCACGTTCAGGTGCCAACTTGGGGAAAGAAAAGGAACAAATCAAAACAAATCATTCCTTGGATGCTCTGTGACACGTAGACTCCACGGTGCATCACTTCGACGCGGATCGACGCTTCGGACGGTGCATCCAAGAAACTCCTCTAGGGCAATGAGCTGCGCGTTGGCCAACTGCAACAACTTCCTGGTCGCCAAGAAATGCCAAGTACTTGGAGAATCTTGGGGAATAGTCATAGTCCAAGCCGCCAAAATCATGTCGAAGGCACTATACAAAAATTGAGCAAAAAGTTGCCATCCGTGCTTTGCCGCCAAGCTTCAGTTTCTCCAGGTGCGCAGCTGTTGTGATCACAGGTGGCTCTTCTAACAGCTGCCAAACATTGCATAGTTTGCTGCACACCGCATGACTTCGATCTGAATAATCCTCGAATCCGAGTTGCGGATTTGAAGCGCAGAAACATACAGAATATGATTGAGTCGGAGTTGGCTTGCAAACCCGCCACATGGGCTAGAAATGACCGAAGGAATGTGGTTCCCGTGGTTCCCGGTTCCCCCAAAATCTTTTGAACCATCCCAACTCAGTCCACATAGAACATAAGTCTTGGTCGGCCAATTCTTCACCCTTTCGACCATTGGTATCATTGGTTGTGAAGATGGAACATGAAACAACTGCCACAAGGTTTGGAGGCCAAAACGCCTTCTGAACAAACTTCTACCACACAACACGAAACATCTCCTGGTCCAACTCCTTCGATTTTGCTACAAGTATCTGGAGGGATTGCAACTGTCACCGGCTTTGTGCCAGACAGCAGGCAACCCCAAAAGCATGGAAAGTGCTGAGCCAACACTGGCACCTGCGAGGCACCAAAGAAGACCGGGACATTTCCGTGTGGAAGGAAAAAATGATCACGGACCAGGACATGTTCAAAGAACTCAGCAATCTTTCCGCAGAAATCACATGCAAAAAGAACAGGCTGTACTCAGCATCTCAAGGCAAATGCTTTTTGATCCTTGTCTCCTCAACAGTTGGCCAAAATGTTTGTCAGCAACCAGCACCTGAAGAACGGCGAAGGAAGCAATGCTATCTGCAGCTGCCCCAATCCTTGGCTTCCCACCACTTCTCTGCTGACTAGTTCCAATTTGTCAGTGTTCAGAGTGGTGACGAGGTGCTGAAGTCTCTGATCTTCACCTTCCCATCTTGAAAAGGATAAACAACATACCAGTGCCACATGGATCCAGTGCCACTTTTGATGCCCGTGATTTATGCCATCATTCCCATTCCACTCATCTTCACTCCATCCTCTCTCTCCCATATCTATGCATCATCCATATTCCATCAATTTCCATCATATATGTTCATGATATCATATATCATCATATATCATATCCCCATCTTCCATCATCTTCCATCATCTTCCATCATCTTCCATCCTCCAAAAAAATGTCCCCAGGTCAGCCCAAGTCTCCGCCGGCCGCAAAGCCCCGCCGCAACGCGCCGCGCCAACTGCAGCAGCTCGGCGTAGCTCAGGCGCTGCGCGCGCTGCGCGGCGTCGCCGCCGTAGAGCGTCAGCCCGCGCTGCCCGAGCGCCGACGCCGTGCGCGCCAGGGCCGCCGTCAACGTCGCTGGCGCCGTGGGGTCTGGAGCCAAGGGGCCTGGGCCACTGGGATGGCGCCTGGGTCCATGGGGGCCTGATGGAATCGGATTTCAGATGATTTCAGGTGACCAAAACCCAAATTTGGATTCAATTGGTATGGAGTTGAACTCGGCATCAAACATCAAACACGGCACGATGTCTTTGATCGTCTGCGAAGCTTTCAATCTTTCAAATATTCTTGGGATAGCAATGTCGGTGCAATGTCGATATGTAGCCCCTGCTACTGGAATTCAGATCCAGCCTCCAGAACTGAAGGCCTTGGGCTTCATGGGTTCCATCTCCGTCTCCAATGGCTTCTGAGAGGCGATCCGCACCTTTTTCTCCGCCAAGGTTTTCATCTCATGCTGAGCCCTAAAGGTTTCCAGAGAAAACTTGGACCGGGCTTGCCAAGTCTCTGGCTGAACATGTTGGCCTTGCCTGAAGAGAATCACCCGAAAGTGACCTTCGAAGTTCACATGACCTTCTGGAAATTGGCTGTAAGCCATGATTTCCTGGCAAAATCCCACAGAATGTGGCATTTTTATAATTTTTTGTATCCACAATGCTGGGTATTGTAAGGAACATCACAGCTGACACGGTCCTGGCCCAGCTCAACGGCCCGGCAGTTGCCTGCCAAACCAAATCGATCGCCATCCTGGGACGAAGTTCGAACTGGCGGATGAGGTTTATCATTATGTGAACCTGATCCCTGAACAAAAGGGACGGAATGAGTGGAAGCCCCCACAAACAAAATAAAATATATTCGCATCACACATTGACTTTTATAATTACTATGACTATATACTGTTATATATGTATATATATATATATATTACTCTCTCTTAACTATTTATTACTATATAATACTATACTACGTATATTAACTTCAAATTTCCCTTTTCGATGCTTTCTTCGCTTCCAGCCTCGCAACAAGGGGTCCCGGGAATGTCGACCACCAGCCATGCCAAGTGGGAGATGAACGCCAAGGATTCAGGTTCAGTGACCGCCACCAGGCAAAACAACTCCTGCCCAGCACTGCCACTGGAAGTGGCAGTCCCATCTGGAATCATTTGGATTCATTTGGATCATGTTTTAAATCCTCCAAACTTCTAGAATTTCATGCCCTGAAGCGAATTGAATAGACCTTTCTGGATTTTCTGGGGATTTGAAACAAAACATCTCACCAGCTGCTCGGCGGGTGTCATAAGGCCTTACCGAACTTCAGTCCTCCGAAGGACCAGAGGGCTGCCATGTCACCATTGGCACGTCTGACAACCTGAGCAGCGTAGGTGAAGATGGTCAAGACCAGTCCCCCGTGTCCTCTGCCTGAAGATGCTAAGGTAATGGCACATCCTTGGTTGGCAAGAATCTGCAAGAAGGTCAAAAATATATCCAAAAATCATGCAACATGACATATTCCAAGCAGTTTACAGGAAATGACACGGAAACACGATGGAACAAGCCACCGTCCATCTTTGAAGTCAACGCTGCCATTGCCCATGCCATGTTACACCGAAATACGCTGTGCAAAGACAAGGAAAAAATCTCATACACAAAGTGCCTCTCAAGAATACCATGTAATACCTCCAGCCACACCTCCATTCCAAGACAAGCGTCAGCTGTGCAGCTCTCATCCAGATCCCCAGTTCTTGGCAAAGTCACCACTATTTCAGTGTCCTGGTGAAACAAATCTATGCCACATGGAAACGTATTTGAAAGTGGGGTGCTCCTGGTGAGAAATGATAGAAATGTGAGAGATTTGGGGATGAATGGTGCATTGCTGTTTCCGGTCGGACTTTTTTCCAAGAGGTCCATGAAGGAGATCCAAACTTATCCATGGAAGCTGCACCTACAATAGTCTACAATGAATACCATGAAGAACCCGGGTTTTGGGGCCCCATCCTTGGCCATGGAACTGGTCAAAGCACTTTGACCAATTCATCCCATCTCGCCCAATCTCGCCAGGCTGCTAAGTTTTGCGAAACTGTTTTTTTTGTAAGTTTCAGACATGTTTAGACTTAGACTCTTTCGACATGTTTAGATTTAGATTCAATCAATCCTATTTTTCTGCATGTCACATCTGAATCCTTGTGTCATAGCTGGAATCTGTTCACAGTCACAAGCTGGAGCCAGGGGCAGCGATTGAAAGGTGTCCAAACACAGCGCCAGAGAGCCACAGCGCCACATCAAACCACCACGTGTTGAAACTCTGCAGGCCCTGACTCAACGACATTGGTGTCCTTGGGGTGCAAAAGGAAACACACCGCCAAGTTTACCAAATAACACCTTTGGAAAGATAGAGAAAAATGTCAGGATATCAAGTGGTTCCATCAATCTTGTTCGTAAATCTCCATTAATCCTTCCATTCTCTGGAGATATGATATCCTTTCAATCCCTTTCACAATCTTTCATATCTCCATGAATTTCATAAATCTCTATGGAAATCATTCCTATCCGTCCTATCCACGTCCTGTCCACGGCGTATCCATCAGATTTCAACGTGGGATCCGCTGGGTTCCTTCTCTGAGGTCGCAACGGTCGAGGTGCTCTCTGGCAGCACCGGCGACGAGTCCGAAGATAGAGCCTGGGCGCCACTGGAACTTGAGGCCTATTAGTACTTCGCATAAACGATTGAATATCTATCTATATCTATATTATCTATATGTCATATATTATATATCATTGATCATATATCATATATCATATATATATATACAGGCAAACATGTGCAGTTTTGAATTACCTATCTACAGTATTCTACAGTATTCAATTTTTGTTGACTAAATACCAGTAAGACACTAAGAAAATATATATATATATATTTACCTCATGAACATAAAAAGTGTGAAGGAGCACGGCACTGCAGCAGGCGGTCGTTTTCTGCCCTGATTTTCGGGTGGTATCGAGAGGTTGAGCCCCGGCATCAGAGATCTCGATCTCGTCCTCCTTCACCAGCTGTGTCCACGGCTGAAGGTTGATGGTGACGACTGTCACGACTGTCACGACTGTCACGACTGTCACGACTGTCACGACTGTCACGACTGTCACGACTGTCACGACTGTCACGACTCACCGTGTCTGACCTCAGCGGCAAGGGAAGTTGAATCACTGATCAATGAGCTTTCAGAATGTGTTTATTGAGTTTATTGGTCGATTGGCCGCTAAAATGCAACTGAATATAACTAAATGGCAAATCTGATTTCGCTAAGTTTACCCTGCATCCAAGTGAGCACCCGACTGTTCGCAAAGCCGCAGGGTCCCATGTCCATTTGCTCAGCATGCTGATGATCCAGGTGTTTTTCTTCTTGAGATCTTGCATCACAAAATATTACAACGTCTACGCGGCCTTCTCACCTTTCTCCTTTCGTTTCGTTTTTTTCGGCGTTGGTCGGCTCAGGCGCCACACGGCCAATCCCATGATGGCCTCAAAGCAGACATGCCTTTGCTTGACTACTTGTGCAATCCCCAAGTCATTCACGTCATGTTAGATTCCGTAAGAATCTGTTAGATTCATGTTGGATGATGTTGGATGATGTTGGATGATGTTGGACGGATCTCTCAAACTCCAACTCACTGAGGGCTGGGGGAAAGTTTTGGTCGAGCTGCAAAGACCAGGAGAATTAGCAGCAGCGCCAGCCAGGGAGCTGAACTGTGCGTTTTCGGCTCGTCCACCTGTGCTGATGAAATATATGAAATCCAGGTCCCTCAATCGGAGCCAAATGATGAAGAGCTGCTTTGCTTCACCTTATGATCAACATCCGCAACATCTACACATCACATCATCCAGTGCATGAAATTATGATACTTATACAGTACATCACATATACATCACTTCTACATCACTTATACATCACTATAAGTATCCATAAGTATCCATAAGATTCCATAAGTATCCAGAAGTCCATAAGTCTCATTCCAGCTGTTTGATCTTTTTTGAATCCGGGTCCTGGTCACCCATGGCACCCATGGCATCCCCCAGGTGACCTGCTTCAGCTCCGATAGCTTCGACAGCTCCGACAGCTCTGCGCCGAGCGTTTCTTGGATCTCGCTGAGCTGGTCGTGCTTCTGCTTGGCCGAAGCCACGGACAAAATGTCCGCCATGGCATCCTGATACTCCTGGTGGGTGGATATAGGTGCCATGGATCACCCTTAACATGATGGAGATCTATATTATATATATATATATTGCTGCGTTTCTGGCCTGATATGATTTTTTGTTTTTTTCGAAGGTGTAAATGATCTTGATACCATGGTGCTGGGCATGGCATGAGCTTTTATCCGCCATGAGCATTCATCGGGCCAAGGTGGGGGGAGTTATGTCCAATTATGTCCAATTTGGTATCTGTGATCCAAATGTCTTGAGGAGGTGTCAACAACATGACTATGAAACATTATGAAACCTGAAAACGAGAACAAAATGGACAAAAGCATCCCGTAGCGTCTCAATGCACAACACCAGTCCTCAACATGGGAAAGAAATCCACCTCGAACCATGTAACTCGGAATATGCTCGCCTTCCAACGTCCATACATCTGCAACCGTGACATTCCTTTGCACATCTTCTGGGGTCCTGGGAGCACAGAACTTTTGTAGATCGCTCAGATTTTCCCATCTTACTATTACTAATAGACGTGGTTGCTGGCTAGTGTTGGCTAGCCATCCTTTCCCCAAGAGATAACTAGTCAACGAGTCAAATGGTTGTCCAGGGTAGGCATGGAACATCATGGAACCATGAATATCATGAGTCTGAAGCCAGCATGGTGAATCAATTTGTCATTCTGCACATGGTTTCCGAAACAGGTGGTGGCCACCTCCCGTGCACCCCACCCATACCATCCCATACCCCACCCCAACATCGCCTCTTCATGTCATCCGGGGCTGCCTGGCATCGGAGTTCAGTGCATATTTGCGGGGTCGAAAGAATGGAACAAAAAATGCAGGGGGAAAAATGCACAATATCCGCCGACCCTGGCCTTCGCCAAGGCCGGGGCGGCGCCTGGGACCACCGGAGGTGTGGATCCTGTCTTTCTTGAACCTTTGCCACGCCGTGGATCCTTTCTTTTTTGCACCTTTGCCGGCCCACACTGCAGGCAAACGCCATCACAAGGCCACAGCAATGGCTCAAGAGCACCCCACGGCCGCAGCAATGCCTTCTTTTCTAGGCGTTCAAGGCTGCCTGCTGTTCCAGCGTTGCAGCCTGCCGTTTGCCTGCATAGCGCTCTGTCGTTAGGGCGTCCATGCCTCGGGCACGCCCGCAGGCAAAAGCCACCACAAGGCCACAGCAATGGCTCAAGGCATCCCCCCGGCCGCAGCAATGGCTTCGTATAGGCATTCAAGCCTGCCGTTTGCCAGCCTTCAAACC
>CAMXCT020002484.1:42500-98412 GCA_947184155.2 Cladocopium goreaui | reverse complement strand
GGAAGGGTAAGGAACAATATAGAAGAAAAGGAGGAGAAAAGGGAAGAGGATAAGGTCGCAAAAGAGACAAGGGCACTCCAGGTTCCCTGCGGGTCAGAAACATATGGCTACAGCAGGGAAAACAACAGATAGAATGCCTACGGATACAGACATAGAAGAAAAGGAAGGGAAAGGACTATTATAGAAACAAAAGGACAAGGAAAGGGAAGCGGATAAGAGCGGAAAAGAGACAAGGGCACTCCAGGTTCCCTGCGGGTCAGAAATGTGGCTACAGTAGAAAAACAACAGATAAAATGCCCCCCGGAAACTACAGCAGATATAGATCAATGAAAAAGACATAGAAGAAAAGGAAGGGCAAGGAACAATATAGAAGAAAAGGAGGAGGCATTCTAACTGTATTTCGCCTGTAAAATACCGGTCAAAACTTACATTTTCTTACCAATTTTGGCGCCGCATTCTAACTGTGTTTCTGCATATTTACAGGTGTTTCCTCAGTTAGAATGCGACTGCCGTGGGGGGGGGCCAAACGGGCCACCATCACGCGAAGCCAAAACCGCATTCTAACTTTGTTTTTAACGGTATATAAGATAAGAAAAGATTAGATTAGATTAGATATGTTTAGATTAGATAGATAGATAGATAGATAGATTAGATAAGAGAGGATAAGATAAGATAAGATAGATAGATAGATAGGTAGGTAGGTAGTTAGGTAGATAGATAGATAGATAGGTTAGATAGATTTGATTAGATGGATTAGATAGATTAGATAGATTAGATTAGATTAGATAAGGTTTGATTAGATAAGGTTTGATTAGATAGATAGATAGATAGATTAGATAGATTAGATAGATCAGATAGATTAGATAGATTTGATGACATAGATGAGATAGATGAGATAGATGAGATAGATTAGATAGATGAGATAGATATGATAGATTAGATAGATTAGATAGATTAGATAGGTTAGATAGAGTAGACAGATTAGATAGATTAGGTAGATTAGGTAGATTAAGTAGATTGGGTAGATTAGATAGATTAGATAGATTAGATAGATTAGAAAGATTAGATAGAGTAGATAGATTAGATAGATTAGGTAGATTAGGTAGATTAAGTAGATTAGGTAGATTAGATAGATTAGATAGATGAGATAGATGAGATAGATTAGATAGATTAGATAGATTTAGATAGATTAGGTAGATTAGGTGGATTAGATAGATTAGATAGATTAGATAGATTAGATAGGTTAGATGGGTTAGATAGATTAGATAGGTAGATCGATCAATCGTTCGATGGATAGATCAGTAGATCGATAGATCGATCGATCGGAGGGCTCGATCGATCGATCGATCGATCGGAGGGCTCGATTTATCGATCGATCGATCGATAGATCGATGGATAGATAGATGGATGGATGGATGGATAGGTATATAGGTAGATAGGTAGATAGGTAGATTGGTAGATAGGTAGATTGGTAGATAGGTAGATTGGTAGATAGGTGGGTAGATAGGTAGGTAGATAGGTAGGTAGATAGGCAGATAGATAGATAGATAGATAGATAGATAGATAGATAGGTAGATGCAGAGATGGGGGCATGGAGAACGAGAGAGAGAGCAAGGGAGAGAGAGAGAGAGAGACAGAGAGAGAGAGAGAGAGAGTGAGTGAGTGAGTGAGAGAGAGAGAGAGAGTGAAAGTGAGGTTGGTGCATGGATGGCTTGATGGAAGGCTGGACAGATAGGTTGCTAGATAGATAGCTAGATGGCTACAGGTCATGGAAGCTTTGTCGGCAGCAGGCTGCAATGACAACCGGACATACAGCTATGCCTGGCTGTGCCTGTGCGGGGGGTGGATCGTCGTGTCGTCTCTCTTTGGCTACAAGCGGATGACAGCTAGCGCGCTTGATGTGAGATCGAGACATGGACCACTGGATAGAGTGAGAGATCGATTGATAGGATGGTAGACAGATGGATTGCTATAGACTGAGATTTTTTTTCTGACTTAACATGGTTGCACGCATAGTGACAGTAGTCAGCAGCGCTGGCACACCTTGTTGCGTTGTGCCGCGTGGGGGGCTCGGTGCCACCTGCGGATATGGAGCCTATGTTCGGCCTATGTTGATCCACGTTAGGCTCTTGGAGGCTATGTTGGGGCCATGTTCGAGCCATGCTGCGCTTATGTTAGGCCAAGAACGTCGTGTTCCTTTCGAGCCTTTACCCGACCCGGCCCAAAAGGAGCACGCTGCTTTTAGATCATGTCGGGACCAAGTTGTGCGTATCCAGAGCCTATGCTCGGCCTATGTTGATCCATGTTAGGCTCTTGGAGGCTCTGCTGGGGCCATATTCGAGCCATGTTGAGCTTGTGTTTAGCCAAACCTTACCCGGCGCAAAAGGAACACGCCGTTTTTGGATCATGTCGGGAGAGGCTATGTTGGGACCATATTCGGGTCATGCTGAGCTTTGTTAAGCCAAGAGCAGTGTGTTCCTTTTAAGGCTTTACCCGGCCCAAAAGGAACACGTCGTGTTTGGATCATGCGGGGACCATGTTGGGCGTATATGGGGCCTATATGTTCGGCCAATGTTGATCCATGTTAGGCTCTTGGAGGCTATGTTGGGGCCATGTTCGGGCCATGCTGAGCTTATGTTAAGCCAAGAAGGTCGCGTTCCTTTTAAGCCTTTACCCGACCCGGCCCAAAAGGAACACGCTGTTTTTGGATCACGCCGGGACCATGCTGTGCGTATATGGAGCCTATGTTGGGCCTATGTTGATCCACGTTAGGCTCTTGGAGGCTATTGAGCTTGTGTTAAGCCAAGAACGGCGTGTTCCTTTTAAGCCTTTACCCGGCCCAGAAGGAACACGTTGTTTTTGGATGTTGGGCGTATATGGAGCCTATGTTGTGTCTATGTTGATCCATGTTAGGCTCTTGGAGGCTATGCTGGGGCCATATTTGAGCCATGCTGAGCTGATGTTAAGCCAAGAACGGCGTGTTCCTTTTAAGAGCTCCAATTTTGAAGGCGTTACGTGCTGGAAATTTGCTGCGATAGGGTATCGATTCCCCCCTCGGTCTGGGTTTTCCTGGGTGAGCTAAGTAGCCAGTCAGAGAAATCGATAGAGCGAGACATGTTGCTTAAAAGACTAGAGATACGTAGCTGACCAACAGACTTTAAGGAAGGCGACCACTGGAAAACTCCAATTTTGAAGGTGTTACGCGCAGTCGTGATGCTTGCAGGGTTGCTGCAACTGGAGAACTCCAACCTTGAAGGTGTTCTGCGCAGGAAGTTTAATGCTCTCAGTCGTGATGCTTACGGGTTTGCTCCAACAGAGGAACTCCAATTTTGAAGGTGTTGTGCGCAAGAAATCTGCTGCAGTAGGTATCGATTCCCCTCAGTCCGGTTTCTCGCCAGTTAAACAAATAGATGGAGAAAAATATATTGCTCGAGGGACTGAGGACACGTAAGCCACCAGAAGAGTTTCAAGACGTCTGCCTCAAAACTTTCTGTGCAGTTAGGGCTACGCTACAACTGGAGGATTTCAACGCAGGCAATTTGCTGTGCGCAGGGGTTTTCATTATCAGAGCTGGCTTTCGTTCCCCCCTTCTCAGGTATCATGAATTTTCATGGAAAAACCTACATATTTCTATGTCATGTGTCATGTGTCAATATCAAATCAGAAAGGCATCCAACCTCAGATTCCCAGCAAGACTCGAAAATGCCATCAGATCTTCAAGTTAAACCGTGGACAAAATCCGAAAGCATGGAGGCGTTCCGTGATATTCTGTGTTGATTTTAAAATGGAGCCCATTTCATGCGACGGGTGGCTAGATACAGGACAAGGTCCAGATTAAAGAACAAGAGCAACCAACGAACCTGAATGCAGTCACGTAAAACACTTTTGTGGAACAAACTATTTCAACAGTCTCGTACATTCTTCCGCTGTTACCGTGCCAGTCTAGACTGTGGAGTGTGGAATGGGGTGGAGTGCAGAGTGTGTGGTGTAAAGACGGTGGAGTGTCAAGTGGGGAATGTCGTGTGTAGGGTATGAAATGGGGATTGTGGAGCGTGGCAAAGTGCAAAGTGTAGAGGATGGAGTGTCAAGTGTAAAGTGCGAAGTGTAAAGTGTAACGTGATGAAGTGCAGAGTGTGGAGTGTCAAGTGCAAAGTGTAGAGTGTGGAGTGGGAGCGCGTGTAAAGTGTAGAGTGTGCAATGTATAGTGTAGAGATGTGTAGAGTGTGGAGTGTCAAGTGCAAAGTGTGGGGTGTGGAGCGTCAAGCGTAAAGCGTGGACTGTCAAGTGCAAAGTGTAGAGTGTGGAGTGTGCGTAAAGTGTGGAGTGTGGAGTGTAAAGTGTAAAGTTTGGAGTGTGGGGTGTGGGGTGTGGTGTCAAGTGCAAAGTGTGAAGTGTAAAATGTAAAAAGCGGAGTGCAAAGTGTAGAGTGTGGAGATGTGTGGAGTGTAAAGCGTAGAGTGGGGTGTGGAGTGTAAAGTCGGGAGTGTGGAGTGTAAAGTCGGGAGTGTGGAGTGTGGAGTGTAAAGTGGGTGATTCGCCAAAAGCACGCAACATCACACGTGTAACGTGCTGCGCCTGTATGCGCCTGTCACGATAAATTAAGGTCATCTTCTGAAAACGATGCAAAAGTATTGCGCCTGTCACTTTCCCCATAGGCACGGAGATGCCACAACAAAACCAGAGAATCGAGACGGGACATGCTGGAAACTCAAAACGAACATTTTGTGTATGAAACTTACCCATATTTTCACACTTTGTAGCTGCAGCTACAACATCGACGTTTACGTACGAGTTTTCGTAACGACCCCCAAAATTTGCTACCTCAAAATCGATGTTTCGTGCGAGGCCACCTGTCACAAAATGCCACGCCTGCCACGGAACTTGCACGTTGTCACCACTTGACGCGGCCCTGACAATGTGATTCGCAAAAACACGCAATACCACAGGTCTAAAATACCGCGCCCGCCACGCAAAATGAAGATGGATACGTCCAAAGTGTTGTGTTTGCCAGGAAAATTAATTTCATCTTCTGAAAACGATGTTTTTTTTTTGCCTGTCACACACGTTCTGAACCATGATGTCACGAAGTGCCACGCCTGCCACACGAAATGACGTTCAACGACTTTTGAAACTTCCAAAAGTGACCACTTTTGCGATAGGCACGGCCATAGCGTCCTCATCGCGGACGGTTGCCGACAGTTGCTGACGGTTGCCGGCGGCTGCGAACATGAAAGCAGCGTCCCGCAAACACGCCCCAACCCCTAGACCCCCAAAGTAAAACGAGAAGCTTTCGCTACGCATTCGGGAAAAGCAAAACGACGCAGCACATTTATCGAGTTGTCCAAAAAACTTTGAATAAGGTCAATGCATGTCAGGCACAGAATGGTTTTCTAATTGTTACATGTGTTTGTTTGAATCAAATATCGGCGTCGTGAAGATGAAGAGAGCAAGGAAGTGCAAAGCAGCAAGTTACCTACAGTGATTCTACAGTGCCCGCAGGCTCATTTGGACGACATGCAGAAGTACGAATTGTCCACAAGGAAACTCATCAAGAATTGGTTTTACCCTCAGAGCGAGTTCCATTGTGTAAGCTGAGCAAACTGGATAATGACTGAACATCAGCCTTGTGCTTTGCTGCCCGTGTCAGGTAAACCAGTTCAATCCATTTCAAGTGTCAATGTGGTTGATTCATAATGCGTTCTTCATCATTCCTGTTTGTTCGGAACACAACATTTGGCCTTTGAGCAGCCAAGAGTTGACGAAACTATGCAAAACTGCTGATGAATCAAATCAGCTGTGCTCTTGACTCTTGAGTTGTTTGCAGCGTCAGAGATCCAGGTTGCGAAGGGAGAAGTTGCTCGAATCTGTGTGCAATTCTCACGCTTTGGGCCTGATGCCCAGACGGCCCAGTCATTATTGACTGACTGTGGAAATTCTTGGGGTCCGTTTCGACCGTTCTGGACGCTGTTGTCCCCAGGGAACATACTTTACCCGGCTTTACCCTTCGACTTGTGTCGATTATCCTTAACTACGGGTTGACTGGTTCATACGACAGGCAAAGACTTATGTTTCGTCAAGCATACCTCTGCCACAAATCGATTCGTTTGTGGATGACTTGAAAGGTTGTTTTTCGGAATTGATTCTGCTTCCAAATGTTGTGGTGACAGCTCATGTGGAAACCGCATGAAGGTCATGGAGATGATAAGGAAAGAACAATAGGTGTTTGTTGATAAAGCTTGAAATCCATTTGAATCTGTGTGTGTGTGGGTTTGCGCATGTTTGCGCCAAAGTGACACAAAGATCACAAAGAGCCTGCAGCAAGGCAATTGCTCGAAGGGGACTTCAAGTCAATGTAAAGTGTTTGCCCATACTCACCCTACATTAGGGCATTAGGGTGGTCGATGTCCATGCTTTTGGTTTCTCAACAAGTCACTTGGTCCATGTTTGAGCATTTGTTTGTCATGATTTGTCATGTGTTTCCACTCCAGAACGAAGCGGGAAACTGCACAAGAACTGGATTTTGACATATTTTGACGTTTTTAGAATGTCCCAAGTCATCAGGATCGACAACATCACATTATCCCTCATGTGCAGTTGTTTAGTTGTTCGTTTATGTAAAAAAAAAAAAACCTTTTGCATTTGAACGATGCATTGCGCATCGTTGTGCATACTGTAGGTGTGAACGATCAACGCTTGGCAAAGCTAAAAGCTGATGTGCAGAGATTAGATCGTTTGAGCGTGGATCCCAAGGTCCACCACGGTCCACCCACTGGTTCAGTTTTCAATTTGTTTCAAGAGGTTGGATTCTTTTAAAGTAGAATTTATATGAATTTGTATTATAAAATATTATAAACGCACATGACATGAATGTAAGCGTCACTAAAGCATTGGAAGCGCACTGGACGGAGTGGTGTACAACTCATTGCATCTCATTGCTGTCACTGCGTGATTTTCAGCAGCAGCCAAGAGCTCCGCTACGTCAAATCGTGAACACTGTTAATCCATGATAATCCATGTTAATCCTTAAATCCACAGTGAATCATTCTCAGCTCTAGGTTGCTCTTTGGTCAACGACATTGGCACATGGAGCCGCAAGTTTTCTGAACTGATCGTGGATCCGTCGCGAGATCCAATGGCATAAGCCTCAGAGTGAGGAGTTTCTCAGCAGGTACAGGTACCCAGGGAAACTCAGTCTATGCAAGACAGGAAAACAGAAAAACAGAAGATGCAGAAGTCAGCGTTGACATCAGAATGTTGAGAACAGATTGAGACATTGACATGGGTAGAAAGATGTGGAAAGATTAGAAAGTGTAATCAGAGTCGTTGTTCTGTTTGTGGTCGTATGACCATCATGTTCAAACTGCCAAGGCCCCGCCAAATTCCTCGAAGCCGCGGCCGATCTTTGTATGGGCTGGCCGTGATGCTATTGAGCGAGCTGGGGAACCTGAACATTTTTTGGACTGAGTTACTGCTAGATGTGCCAGGCTATGTAACCAGTACCAGTAGATGCTAGATGATGCCAAAATTTGCGAAAATGAGACTAGGCCGTTCTCTTGGGCGATAATTCAGGCTTACTTTCAGCTATTCTAGAGCATGCATTTCTGCGCTTCCTGCCCATGTATTGTCACCCCAGATAAACCGATAAAACCCATGTTGTGCCAATCATATTTGGTTCCAGTCGTTGAGCAGCAGTCACTGCAAATACAGAAATAACATGAAATAACATGAAATATCCTGTCAACGTGTTCTGTCAGATCCAAAGCGATGCAGAGCGTTTGATTCGTGGCGATCTCTCTGTCGAGACCTCAGCTGGTGACACGACCCTGGCGGATGTTGGGCCAGAATAACATGAATACAGTAACTATAGATGTAACTAGCCCATTTTCGGACATCAACGGCACAGACATTAGCGCATAAGTGTACACTGTGTTTATGTTGTGTCATGTTGTGTTGTGTCTCCGTTTACGTTGTCTCGGGTTGTGCATACATTGGTATAGGATGGTATAGGGATGGCGTTGAAGTTTGCATGTGCATTTGTAATTGTACTGCAGTTATACGTAGCTATCAGAAGATCGGCTGCTCCCTCCTCGAGTTTTGGATTCGACTATTTGCTTCAGGGACACGCTCCACAAACTCAGCCTTCTGCCGTGTGCCCTTGCACCTCCAGTAGATATGAAGCTTTTGCTTGAAGTCAAGCAGTGGCAGGTTTGCCATCGAGATGATTCCAAGGCTCCACAAGGATTGCTCAGCGGAGTTGGCAGATTTGGAAGCCGCAAAAAGCGGAAACATTTTGCAAACACTGCAAACACTCCAGACTCTGCAGACTGTCATAGACTGCCATAGACTGCCAGGATCCGAAGAGCAAAGTGTGTCAAGATCTCGAAGACCAGCCCACGGACAACGGACAATGAACAATAATTAGTGACAACTAAGTGACAACTGTCAACAAAGGGCGCTTTGTTTTGGACATATATATATATATATGTGTTTTTCCAACAAAAAATGCAACCCTTGTCGTCCTACCACATTCTGACAGGAGCGTGTAAAGTTGTGGACTGGCCCTGGTCATCTCTATATAATTGGATACTGGATGATAGGACCTCTAGTTTTGTATAAAAACGACTGGACAATCTACACGTTTGTAGGAAGGACCAGACAGTGCCTCAGTTTGGCAGCTATGGCAGCTAGTCTTTGTCCTTTGTGATGCCGGCCCACTGGCCCACTGGTTTGTGCGGTAATGTGACGTCCATTAGTCTACCGTGGTTTGTTTGAAGCACACGGTGTGCACAGCCGCGCATCTTCAAGGTCTCAGCGATTCAAAGACTGGGGCTTTGCCAGTTCCAGTCAGAAATCCAAGGCGGGCGGCCAGAACAAAGCGGGTAATTCGCCCGGGAATCGAAGCATTCATGGGTCCTGCGGTTCATCTACGGGAGAGATTTCAATATGCCCGCAAGACTTCTCGGCACTGAACAAACATGGATTTTTAAGGATTTTTAATTATTGAATTAGATGAGATAGTTATTTCTATATTAATCTTTGCATCTCTTTGCCGAAATTCCTGGTAATTCTCAAATTCAACAAGTGGTTTGATTTAATTTTAATCAGCTTCCTTCCGTGCGTGGACAGGCATTACTTTTGCCAACATGCTCTTTAGCAGCGGCAACTGTCCCCTGGCAGCTGACATAACTTGGGATTTATTTGGGGAGTTGGGACTTCATTCTGTGCTTGAGTGATCTTGAGTGTGTGTTCGCGCATGATGGAAATGGAGGAGATTGGAAGCAATGGGAGAGGAAGGGCACTAGGGCACTTGTAAGTCTGGTCATGCATGGATCGCCTCCTCCCAAGACATGCACATCATGCACTTTCATTTGTGACAGGTTCGGTGTATACATGATTAAACAATACTGGGTGCACTATAGCATGGCTACATTTTGCTACATATATATTTCAGCACTTTCTCAAAGGTAGCAGGCTGCCTTTAGCTACCTTTGGTACTCTCCAGTATCATCACCTTTTTTTCTCTTTTTTTTCCTTTTTTTCATCACCATCATCATCATCCTCATCACCAATCTTAAGGTGACCTTTGTTGACCTTCTACAAAGGTAAGCAGCATGTCCTTAAAGAAATTCAAAAACACATGGTTTATACGGATTTATACTTTTCGTCTTTTCTTCAAGGGACTATGTTGGTTAGTAAACATGTAGGTTTGCCGTTGGAATCGTGTATGTAATGTGATCATCACCAGTATCATCACCTTCTTCATCTTCATCATCCCCATCATCATCATCATGCCCCTGCCGCGGACCCTGGAAGAATCGATTTAAGGAGTTTATAACTGCGCAGTCCACAGAGGGACGCGAAAAAAATCAGTTTGCAAAAAGCAAACACATCATTTAATCATATATAAGTAAGTAATCCCTATTTAATCAAAACTAACCCCATTGCCGTATACAAAAAACAATGATTTATTCAGAACCAGCCAACTTTAATGGGAAGAAATCCTATCAACTCGATGGACATAAATGCCATTTCTTTTAATTTGGGGGGCCCACAATTGTTTTGGCTGCAAGGTTCCGAGGTTCCATCACATGCGCTTCCCCAGATGAGGGCAGTTTTGATTTCCAAGGTCAATTAGTCAAACAAGGTTGACATAAATATTCTTCAGTAGTTCGCACTTTCATGCTTTCCCCTTCTGTTCTATGAAGATGATTTTTTCAAATATAATGGATAAATGATTTGTTTTTAAATATTATATATATAATTTGATATAGTAAGAAAACCCACCCACCAAACCCCTTGACCTCCCTGAGCAGTTCCTCGACGACTTCGACCAGAGTGTGGGTCTTGAGCTCGTGAATTACTAAATCAACCTTCCCATTTACCACCCTTTTGTGGCACGGTGCAGTGTTGTTCAGTGGCAAGGCGCAGACATGAAACAAATTCACACGGTATGCATAGCATCCATTATTTCATGCACTAATGGTTCAGGTATCCTATGCAGTTTGGCATTTCCAGACACCGTATTCAGGGTTCTCGGTTCTCTTTGAAAGACGTACAGGGAGATATGAATTAACTTGATCCGAAAGCACTACTCTAGAGGGGTCCGGACCCCACCCAAAAAATGTACATGTGTTGCAACATTGAGTTCTACATATGTTTGCATTTATGACGCAAAGCTCTGCATTTGTTTGCATTTGTTGTTGCATTTGTTGTGGCATTTTTTTGCATTTATTGTGGCATTTCTTTGCATTTATTGTGGCATTTCTTTGCATTTGTTGTGGCATTTCTTTGCATTTGCTGTGGCATTTGTTTTACTTCTTTCTACAATGTTCTACATATATGTTTGCAAATGTACTGACACAAAACGTAAATGCTGAAACAAATGGAAGCATAAACGTAACAAATGTAAGTGTAGATGTAAGTATATCTGTAAATAAATGCATCAACAAACGCATAAAGTCTTATTGTGTGAAAATAAGGTCTTATTTAGCGTAATGACACAAAATAAGATCTTATTTTCGCAAAATAAAATCTTATGCATTTGTTGTTGCATATGTGTGCACTTATTAATGCGTTTCGTCATGTTTTTTCTTATCAGAGTTCATCATTGTGTCATTGTTTTCACATGTTCGTTTTCGCTTTTTTTGTGTCTTTTCATTTTTCATCATGCTGTCATTGTTTTAAGTGATCATCATATTTCATCGTTTTCTCATCAAGTTTCAGCATTTTGTCACTGTTTGCATATGGTGTTCATCATTGATGTTTTAAAAAACACTTGTTGCGGTAAGACGTTTCTGCGGTTCAACAGATGCGCAACATTTTCATGTTTTGCTTACTGTTGTTGTTTTTTTTAAGGTGTGCTTCAGAAAAGTGAGAAAATGCGTTTTCGCGCCGTCAGTAAGCAGATGTTTACAGTTTACTACGCTTCGGAACTATAAATTGGCTGAGTTTCAATGCATTTTTTAATACATGCAATTCTGCATTCATATTTATAATATTTCATTTGAACGCGTAAATCTTATTTAACACCAACCAAGAATCAAAGTTTACTTCCGAATTAATTTCAACTTACTTTTGAAAAGGTTAAGACACAATCCAAAGCCAAAAAACGAAACTGAAAAAACATGTGTTTGTCACAAAATGTCACAAATTTCTATTTGTAATTTGTGTGTCTTTTTGAAGTCGAAAACAAATTCAAAATGCACGATGATGTTTTGTTTTATTCTAATGAAGTTTGATCTGGAATTTGTCTGATTTGTTTTTCTCTCTTCAAACTCATTTATCCATCAACAGCCAACGGGGTGGCAAGCATGACAGCATTTGTTGCCAAATGATAGGCTCCCCAAGGACACTTTTGAAACCCTTCAATTTTAATCGTTGGGTCCTTGGGGCGCCCCAGCATTCGACAACAAAAATGACTTTACATGATTTAAGCGTAGATTTTGAAGGATTTGAAGTAGATTTCAAATATGCGTTTAAGTGATTCAAACAGAGATTTTGACAGGATATTCAATAGCTTTTAAGATCTTTTAAGATCTTTTAAGTATATTTTGAGGACTTTCATTATGCACAGTAAACTCAGTATACACATTTCCGCGGGGAAGCGCATGCAAATGTGCATCTTTCAACTTAAAGAAATTTAACATGATTTAACAATCCTAAATACCGATACCTGATTCCTGCAGAAGATCATCAAACCTTTGCTCCCAAATCCCTCAAAATGATGTGGGAAAATACGATGGCCCAGCATGTCCAGCCATCGTATTTTCCCATATCGTTTTTGGACACCAACAATCCCCATCGTTTTTGGCAAGACCTCAAGTGCTTTTGGACACCAATCGTTCATATCTTAGCTTAATCCAAAAGCTCTTTGAAGGCCTTCTCTATAGACCCCATGCGGAGGCATACGTGCATGTACTGAATTTATGTTTCCATTTATTTTACATTTATACCGACGCTAACAAACATATATGCTTTCATGTCTTTTTAGGTGTTCAACATTTCATCTTACATATAAAAACGTGTGTGTTTGCATTTCTCTCAACATGTGTGCTTGCATTTCTCGACATTTGTGCTTGCATTTCTTAACATATGTCATATCACATGTCTTTGCATTTACCTTTACTCGCTCGGCCTTGTGGTTAAATATATGGTGCAGGCTCAACAGATGTGCCTTTATTGGACCGTATTTTTTCGTAACACATAAAACTTATGCCACGACAAATGCACACATATGCAACAACAAATGCATAAGATCTTTTTTGCGAAAATAAGATCTTACTTAATGTCATTGCACTAAATAAGACCTTACTTTCACAAAAATATGATTTTAAATTATGCATTTGTTGATGCATTTATTTACAGATATACTTGCATATGCACTTACATTTGCTACGTATATGCTTACATTTGTTCCAGCATTTACTGTTTGTGTCAGTACAAGTGCAAACATATATGTAGAACATTGTAGAAAGAAGTAAAACAAATGCCACAGCAAATGCAAAGAAATGCCACAACAAATGCAAACAAGTGCAACAAATGCAAATAAATGCCACAACAAATGCAAAGAAATGCCACAACAAATGCAAAGAAATGCCACAATAAATGCAAAGAAATGCCACAACAAATGCAAAAAATGCCACAACAAATGCAACAACAAATGCAAAAAAATGCAGAGCTTTGCGTCATAAATGCAAACATATGTAGAACTCAATGTTGCAACAAATGTATATTTTTTGGGCGGGGTCCGGACCCCTCTAGAGTAGTGCTTTCGGATCAAGTTACTTCATATCTTTTTGTACGCCTTTCAAAGAGATCCGAAAACCCTGAATATGGTGTCAAGGGGTTTGGTGTGTGGGTTTTCTTACTATATCAAAATTTATATATATATATATATTTAAAAGAAAAAAGAAAAAAAACTTTAGAAAATATCTATAATATATTTCAAAAAACATCTTCATAGAACAAAAGGGGAAAGCGTGAAAGTGCGAAGCACTGAAGAATATTTATGTCAACCTTGTTTGATTATATAGTTGACCTATTGTTGACCTTGGAAATCAAAACTACCCTCATCTGGGGAAGTGCGTAAGTAAAAGAAATGGCATTTATGTCCATCGAGTTGATAGGATTTCTTCCCATTAAAGTTGGCTGGTTCTGAATAAATCATTGTTTTTTGTATACGGCAATGGGGTTAGTTTTGATTAAATAGGGATTACTTACTTATATATGATTAAATGATGTGTTTGCTTTTTGCAAACTGATTTTTTTCGCGTCCCTCTGTGGACTGCGCAGTTATAAACTCCTTAAATCGATTCTTCCAGGGTCCGCGGCAGGGGCATGATGATGATGGGGATGATGAAGATGAAGAAGGTGATGATACTGGTGATGATCACATTACATACACGATTCCAACGGCAAACCTACATGTTTACTAAACAACGTAGTCCCCTGAAGGACATCATGAAAAGTATAAATCCGTATAAACCATGTGTTTTTGAATTTCTTTAAGGACATGCTGCTTACTGTACCTTTGTAGAAGGTAAACAAAGGTCACCTTAAGATTGGTGATGAGGATGATGATGATGGTTATGAAAAAAAGGAAAAAATAAGAAGAAAAAAGGTGATGATACTGGAGAGTACCAAAGGTAGCTAAAGGCAGCCAAAGGCAGCCTGCTACCTTTGAGAAAGTGCTGAAATATATATGTAGCAAAATGTAGCCATGCTATAGTGCACCCAGACTATTAATTATACAATATTATACAATATTATACATGTTTATTTTGTATGTATGCTTGTTTGCCTGATCTGCCTGGCTAGCTGTCTGTGTCAGTCTGTAATGTAATGTGACGTGAGGTGACGTGATGCATTGTAAATCTATATATATACATGTATTGTAAATGTAATGCAATGTAAATACAATGTAAATGCAATGTAAATGTAATGTAAATGTAATGTAAATGTAATGTAAATGTAATGTAAATGTAATGTAAATGCAATGTAAATGTAATGTAAATGTAATGTAAATGTAATGTAAATGTAATGTAAATGTAATTTAAATGTAATGTAAATGTAATTTAAATGTAATGTAAATGTAATGTAAATGTAAATGCATATGTAAATGCATATGTAAATGCATATGTAAATGCATATGTAAATGCATATGTAAATGCAATGCAAGGCAATGTACGTAAATACATGACCATATTTAGATTTGGGTTAAGTTGAGACTTGATGGAGGGCGACATGTGTGAATCTTTCTTTACGTCGTCATGTCATGCAAGAAAAAACAGAAAAATATAGCCGCCTTATCAGGTAGCTGCCCAGAACTTCAAGGTCGCGGACGTGTCGCCATCCTGTTTATGATTGCCCCGTGCAAGACCTGCGCGCATGTTTGCCAAGGTTGTGGACATGGGGTCACCAATGTTTCCTCCATTGGTGCTCACAAGTGCATGTTGCTAAGAAGAAATTGTAAACTTTGAAAAGAGAACTTGAAAGAATTGAAATGGTTTCCGGGCACATAGTTTTGTTTTGGCTCCGTTGGATGAGACCTCATGGGATGGGCACCCCATGTGGTATCCGTTGCAGCAGTAAGGGAGGCATGGCTGCATGGCCACCAGCTGAACCTATGACAGGTGCTGTTCGAAGGACCTGCACCGTGGAGATCTTGGATTGCAAAATCTAAAATTTGATGACGATCTTGTTTCCAGTGCGAATTATAGTGAATCAGAATCACATAAGATATCATAAGATATCATAAGATATCGTAAAAGCATGCTCCAGGGTTCCAAGGTTCCGTTCCGGTTTTCCAGGCCGACAAAAAACGGCGCACTGCTTTTGGGAATGACTCATGAACTTAATTTGCGAAAGTCAGCCGGTAGGCCTGGAAGTTCGTGCTGCGAACGGGGATGAATGGAGTATACCGTAGTGGGTTTGGTGGTGTGGGGGGGTGCGGGCGGGAAGGGGCCAAAATGTCAAAAATTTGTCTGGATTGGCTGGTGAAACTGTAATGCATCATGTCGCAATCTTGTGATGGCAAGCGTTCGGTTCAGGTGGGCATGCATTTTGGGGAGAGTTACGTGAGGATTCGTGAGTCTTGGGTGGAAGAGATGCTAGGATCGCTGGTCCGAGCGCAATGGGCTGATTGAAATGATAATCTTCAAACAGTGAATGAAACCTTCCCTTTGAATATATACACTAAAGACGTTTGCTAATGTTCCAGATAATGTTTCTTAACGCAGCAAGTTTTCCTTTGTAGCAGAATCAGTTTTTGGCCATTGCTTCCCAGTTTTTTCCTGCTCGTAATGAAGTTGATACTGCTAGCACTGGGCTCAGTAGCCACACTCAGGTCATGGTACCGGCCTACAGTGGCCAGGGCCGGAATCAAGGCAAAGACGCATTTGGCTGGCCAGAACCGTGGCAACACTTCCATGGATATTTTCAGGTTTCAAAGCATTCCAAGGCTATGAACAGCTTCCAAGCCAACATGTTACGGGACGTACCGGACATGTTGTGCTTTCAAAAACAGCTCAACCATGCAATGCAACTGATAGAGTCGAGCGCAGTGCTTTTCATGCATTTTTCATGCAAAATCATTGACAACTCCATTCCTCCCCCCGAGTGCCGAGTTTCACCGATCTCTTTGCAAGCTCCGCCAAATTCTGTGCCCCTGCAAAGAGGCCTTGAAGCGTGGTTTACCCTGTGGTGGAGGTGACAAACGGCTCTGAGAGGAGTTTCGCAAGAAACAGATACCATGGAGCCATGGAACCTCACAAAAAAAATGTGGTCATGTTTTGTCATTTTAGGGCTCCATTTAAATACCTTATCAAGTGCCAGGTGGGCAATACGTGTAAACAGTGAGAGATATACAGAGTATTCATGAGTATTTTGCATATGTTGTTTGTCTGACAACAAATCGTAACAGTCCCTGGCGCATACAGCAAACCCACAGCCAGCATAAGCAAATTCCTGCAAACACTTGTCATATCTTGTCATGATAATTCTGAAAAGAAGCTGGAGCACCCAGGGGTTCACCAGCAATTGGATGACACGTTGGCTGGCTAGTTGCATGATGCATGGCGTCATTTGCAGAAGCTGGATATTATGCTGAACCGCTTGAAAGGATTACTCTTGAACCAAATGCGCGGCCAGCCTAGGCGTGTTTAGCCAACACAGCTCCAGTTCAATTTCATTCCATTTTGACTTGGTCCCCCTACAGAAAAACATCAGATCCCTTGCGATATTCCACAGATACTCAGTGTCGGAACTAGTTGGGGAAACTGTGCTGAAATCGTACTTGTAGCTTGAAAATGTTTGAATGAGCTCAATGGGACTAGATTCTGCAAGAGTGTTTGTCTCCATTAATGGCTTGGCATATTTGGTCAGAACCTACTAAAAGGAATCGTAAGCAACACTGCAATGTCAACTCTGCGACGGGCTTCATTGACTACTGACATAGTTTCAATACGTTCTTGTCCCAATTTGCCCCAATATGTTTTCATGGTTGGGTTCAGAGTAGAATGATGCAATGTCATTTTCCCTGTGTCTTCACGTGTTCACAGTACAAGTGTTCACAGGATCTCACAGTTGCCCGGAGCTCCCGAGGCCAAGGTTTCACCCGAGGCAAAGCACTCGATGTCTTCCAAGAAGGAAGACCTGACATCACATGAAACTATCACTGCACTAGTAGGTGTTGCTATTTTATTCTTCTCAGATGGTAGCATCCTTCAATTGAGGAAACCATTGATGTCAGATGATGTCAATGTTTGGTGGTGAAAACAGTTGGAATGGTGGAAGGTGAATCCAACGTGTGGATAGTTTGACGGTTTTTACGGCGCCCAGTTTTGAAACAAGGTTTACCACCGTCCATCGACAGTGGATACGGCAGCCTAGCTGCACCTAGTGTGCCGCTGGGTGTCTTGCTTCAGACCAGTGAGGTTGTGAGCTGTGTGCACGGACGGAGTTGTTCAGATTCTCTATTTAATCTATTTCCATCCATTTCCTTTGTCTTACAGTTGAATTATGTTGTATTGCGGTTTAGATGATGGTCCTTGCTGGAAAGCAAACTTCTTATGAAGTTGCGGCTTGGCGGCTTGGCGCTGGCACAAAGTGGGAGCAGCACGGACCTTTGCTACTGATATGCTGCTAGCTTGTAGATCGATCTGGATAGGACCTGCTCTGCCTGTATGTGTCTGTGTGTCGAAGAGGATCCTATTCGCAATTCGTTGCATATCCTGCTCTACCGCATATCCTTCGTTGATGGATGCAGTTGTATCAAATTGCCATATAGTCCATATATGCATTTGAACAATAGACATTACATGACATTACTCTGCTCTGGACACTCTGATCAATATCCGTACATGTATACAAAATATTGTTTTAAAAGAAAACGGATATGATTACTGTATATAGTTTCTAAACATACATTCGCTGGTGTTTGCATTCTCGAAACACAGTAGGTCTTACTGCTTTGCAGGCTTCTGTTTTTGTGCTTACAAGGATTTTACTGATTCCAGCAGCACATCCCTGGCCTGTGATTTAATGATTTGGCCTGCAGCTCTGACGAAGCGACTTCTTTCTCCACAAATAGAGACATGCGACATGGACAGACTGCATGATGCTGGTTTTGCAAATCACAGGCAGGGTCCTGTAAAATCTGATAAAATCTGCAAATCGACCATGATTGTCAGGCCCATCTGAATTGTCATCCAATGAACACAGCCTTTGCACATTAGCTGTGCACAATTGGCTTTCCAGCGTTTTACAGCAATGTTCGGCGTTTTCGGCCTGTCAGCATGGTCCTTAATTTGCGATAAAAACTGAAAGACCTGAAAGGATGTGTTGCCGGAGGGGTTGAGATTTGAAATGTACAGTACCAGTAATGCCCAGTAAGAAAATCAATATGCTAAAGACAGGTGAAATCGAGATCATCTGAAGAGTTTGCAGAATGCCTCTTTGAGTTTCACAAAGGAAAACCTGTTTTTAAGCTACAGAAGATAGTGTCTTGTGAGAAGTGAGAAATTCAAAGGATCAAAAGGTGGTATTATACAGTGTTGCAATGTGTTGCATAAGTTGCATACTCTAGTACTCTAGGGAGTCTACTGGTTGTAGGCAGACTGCTTGCGACACTGACAAGTCTTTGCAGTTACGGAGCATGCGAGAGTTGCCTGAGGCAGAGCCAGCAGAGCTCTGTGCAGACTCCTGCCATGTTTCACCACGTCCGCTAGCTCAGTATTTTTGGTTCAAGTTGTCGAAAAGAAAACACTTGAAATATGAAGGCACGTGTTAGGCACACATGTTTCAATAAAGATAGAGCAAGCATCAATAGGCCAGAGGAGATTCCGTAAGATATTGGGCTTGGTGTTCCCTTTGCAAATGCAACATGTCGCAAGATTTCTTCATTTGCTTCTTAAGGTTCCTCCAGTACTCCGTGCCTTTTGCGTCTTCTCATTGTCGCTGGTATTTTTTGTTTTTCGACCTGTGTCTCACTGACCTTTTCCTGCTTGCTGATTTCTTATTTGCTTTTTTTCATATCCTGTACGGTACCGGTTGCCCTTCTTTTTTTCACGCTGTATTTTGCAATTTTTTTCTGCTGCATATGCATATATTCGTTCTTTTTTTTTCTTCTCCTTGTTATTCCTCGTTTTGTCAGTCTTCTGCTTCGTGTCCTCTTTTTTTAAAATCTTCCTGGGTCCGGGTCCAGTTGTTTCTTTCTACTCTAAAGGCCTGCACAGCATATAAAAATAATCGGAAGAAGGCTTTTCAAAAGAAGAAACGACTACTTTTAGCTGTTATATTGTTATCTATATTATGTCTTCATCTTTAGATATATTATCGAAGGAACTTTAGAAGTCAAACTTCCGACAATATGGACAGATGGAAAAGCAGAGGTGGGAAGAGTCAGAGAAGAAAAGAGAAGAAGAGAGAAGATCAGAGCAGAGAGAGAGTGAGAAACATTGTGTTTTTCCAATGATTTGAATTTCCAAAAGTGCTCCGACCCTGGTGTGCTTTGTATATTTTGACTTCCAAAGGTGCTTCGCGCCACAACGGCGTGCACTTTTTCGACATCTCAGCTTCCAAAAGCGGTCCGAACATGAGGTGCCTTTGGCTTTTTGACTTCGAAATGTGCTTTGCGCCACAACGGCGTGCAATTTTTCATCTCTCATCTGGCCACATGGCTCTGCACCCCACCGCTTTGCGAGCACTTTTCGACCCTCCGGAGCCAGGGATGTCGAAAAAGTGCACGCCGTTGTGGCGCGAAGCACATTTGGAATTCAAAATGTACAAAGCACACCAGCTTCGAAGTTCGAAGCAGTTTTGGAAGTTGACAGATAGGCAGGTAGCCAGACAAATGGACGGATAGATAGATAGAAAAGCTCGACATTCCAACCACTTTTCGGTCCATCAGTGGATTCGCTCTGCCATCCGTGATTCACAACAACTCACCTCTCCTATAGGTTTCCTATTTTTGAAACTTCCGCCACCGTCTTGTGCGGCACTACTGGTCTTCACGCAATGCAAAGAATAGTACAAATAAAACATATTACATAATCTTATGTGATATTATTATAATAAGGTAATCCAATTTGATTCTCAGCAAAACCAGGAGGTTGGAATGTAATAGACTGTTTTGTCTCTGGCACAACAAAATATTGCGAACAATGCCCTGTTTGTTCATGTTTGTTCTTTTGTTCTTTGTTTGCCCTGGTCTCTACTAGCGCCCAGGTGGAGCTCTTCACGCTGTCGGTGTACAGGTGCAGTTCGCTGTCCTGTCATGGTTTTTTGTGCTGCAGTTCTGAGATGTTTTAAGTTCAATTTCGTTCACCGATCGTTGATCACATTAAACATGTAATTTTGCAGTCATGGTTAGGAAACTTAGAACCAGGAGTTGCTTATAACATGTCACACTATCACTGCGCACGCGTGATTCTGACAACGCCTCCACACTTTCAATTCGGAGTCTATTCTGAGCTGCAACTGCATCGTGTCTGTTAGGAACACGTACGCATACGTACGGTATTATTGGCTATTTGTTCCATTGGCCGGGCCAAGCAGTGCAAGGTTTCAAGGTTTCTCATTCTGTAGTTTTACAAAGCAAAATCTATGCGGCGAGAGTAGGCACTTGTACGGAATCCATGCTGTGATTTTGGAGAGGCGCCATTTTGATAACTTCCTCGTTGGGCAAAACACATACAAGGAATCTACAATTCAAACAAGTCAAATCAGTGTACATCAATGTAAATCAAGAATATATTTTTGAAAAGAAACTAATTCTAAATGATATACACATCATATAATCATAATCGTATTATTAAAATTGAGTAGCGAATTCTCATTTGATATGCGGTCAAAATAAGCGTAGACTAGACTACTTTAGTCTGGGAGGGTCCAGTTGTGCTGAGAAAGTGCACCAAACCATGTAAAGCAATAGGCCCCCAAAAAAAACGATAACTTGTAACCATATGAGAGTGCACTAAACTTGGTGTAAAGATCCTCCTTGTAATTTCCTCTACAAAATCGCAACAGTTAAGCTTGGGAACATGGTGCGTTTTAGGACCCTCCTTTGTTTAGGGGTACCTACCCAGTGTCAACATTTGCAATTTTTTAGAGGACCTTGGTTAATAATTACCAGGACCAGAAACGCCTCCTGAGGGAGGCCATTGTGTGTGTAACCCGCTATAGCATGCGGTTTTTCTCATGTACAGATAGCAGGGGGGCAATCTCATGTCTGCAGCTGATTGCCCAACGAAGAGGGCTGCATTCATGACCGATATGACTCTGGGACGCTGGAGTCACGTACCTGCTTGTGTTAAACTGTTGTACAAAATGTCAGTCTCAGGCTGTTTAGGTCAACCGAAGGTTTCAAAAGATACCAGCACAACTCTGATTTCATCACTTGAGGCTCCGCTGCCTTAGGCTTCGAATTCTTAGGACTCCTCAAGGCGACCAGAAGCACATCATTTTTTAATTTCTCATCAGATCTATAACCAGTGTGTTTTCCCTCTTCACTGGGTCGTTGCTTCTTATCTGCTCTGGCAAATTCAAACACTTGTCGACCCCGGCTAATTCTGCAACGAATTCAAGCGAATTCAGGGAAGGCAGCTGCCTCGGCCTCACAGTGAAAGGGCAGCCCAAGTCAGCTCATAGAACAGAGGTAGATAGCAGATTGATCCAGATTGGGCGTGTTTGCAACAGTGATGCAACAAACTTTGCAGGTTTGGGCGCCACCTTTTAAATTCTCAGCTTAGAATTGTATGCCTCTTTTGGGTAGGAAACAAATAATCAAGGAGTCAAGGAGCTATTCATCTATTAAATGAAGACATGGGACAGGACATACCCCTAAGTTGATCCTCTATAAAATGCCGATGCTTTGACTCTATAAAATGCTGTTCCGGGACCCATTTTATAGAGGACTGGCTTGGCCGTCTATAAAATGCCCCTCCAGAGCTCCCTATTTTATCATTTTATAGAGAGCTTCCCTCCCAGCATGAAAGATGATAGAGAGGTACAAGACGTTGCAGATAGATTATGCATTTTATAGGAGGGATTCTTTGCAAAATGTTACCGTCAAAAAATAAGTACCACAAATGGCTTTGTTGGTAGTTTTTTTTGGGAAAACATTCATATAAATGCATACATTTATATATACATGCTTAACAGATAGATAGATAGATCTGCACAAATTTTAACATTTCACTATGGTACAAAAGCAATTTTTTCTTGTTTACAAACCATAAAAGTGACATTTTTCATTTTGCATCATTTTCCCCACTGATTTTCTCCCGTTGTGTCTCCCCTTTCCTGCTCCCCGTTGTGTCTCCACACTTCCGGCTGAAACCTCGGCTCGCTGGCGTTTGTCGAGTCGGGGTTCCGCCTACGCGCGCGCGCGTTTTACGCGCGCGCGCGTTGGTGGAAAGGTGGAAAGACTGGGTTGTTGCCCGATGTCGCGCTGCGTGTTTTTGCACACGCGTCGTCTGCGGAGAAGCATTTCATAGAGATGACGGAGAGGTCATTTCATAGAGGGTTCCCACTTGCTGTCTATATGCTGGCTGACGGAGGACCATTTTATAGCCAATTTTCTCTATAAAATGCTTCGTAAAGCATCCTAGGGAACAAGTAAGGGGTATGACAGGACTAGTTTGTGACAAAGGCGGGTTCTTGCAAAAAGCACCCCAACGGAAAGAAAGCTGCTTCAGCAACAACTTACAGTCTATACAATCCTCACGCATGACTCACGGCGCACGCAGCAGGGCAAATGACAGGCCTCATGTTTGCAGCAATGTGCTATTTGCAATTCATTCGTGCTGGCTTTTATATAGACGCATAGAATAGCTCAGGCATGCCTAGACAAGCATAAAAATGATTCGATCTACGTTGCAACACCGCAACAAATTCAAGTGTACACCTTATGGTACGCTATGGTGCCACGGAGCGTTTGGCCTCCGTGAAGCTGCAGCACATGGCAGCCGCAGGTGCTGAAAACTGCTGACGCGTTCGATTTACAGTGTATATACAGATACAGTAGTATTTCCGGTGGTATTTACATGTAACGACCGATACTCATAGTGGATTCATATCCTTCTGCTGTAATGAAGTACTGGTAGCTTACTGGGATGTAATGGGCCTTGTCGTTGTGAGTTGTGAGCGCTTTGTCAGGGTTTACCCTGGGGGTACATGCGGGCTCTTCAAATTTAAATTAAAGGTGCTCTATGACCGAAGGTTCAACTGTACTTGTTTGTGAAAGCTGCCAATTGAATGACGTGCTGTGCGGCTGTGCCAAAAAGCTTGAGATTCCCTGCAGGTGAATGACAGATAAGGGTTTCGTTCAAAAAACCTTGTCGTGCTCTCCACGAACAGACTACTATCAAGGTGGCTTGCCTGCAAAAACAGACACGAGTTTGATCCAACGAATCCAATGGAAGCATGTCATAGACTTTGCATATTTTTGCAAGAAATTAATTGTTTCTCTTCGGACAAATTGAGCCCTACCAGTAGGTTCGAAGTTTTTCTCCATACTGGCTGTTGCCATCCGTCGCCGGCTCTTGCCATTTGTGATGTGCCGAATGCATTTCACGTGAGATGCCGTGCTTTCACGTGAGAAATGCATTTCCTAAAGTTTCGCATGTCGGTTCCAGACAATTGCTCTGAAAGTTCCGAATGGATCAAGCCGCCCAAAATGATGGAAGCAGTCGGTGTGTGCTGCTGTATAATTACAGGTTGATACCGATTGCATACTTTGGAAAGGAGCAGGTTTCAAGATCAAAAGAAGATCACAAATGCTCACAACTCAACAACATGAGTCAAAAACATTCATCAAGGTGTCCTGTGGTTCTCATGCTGCGGTCCATTCAATTGATGTCTCGAGTTTTGAGGATGCTGGATGAAAATTAGAAAATCACATCAAGAAGTTCCGCGAACTTCGCGCCAAGACATTCTTCACCCTCCGCGGCTGCCGTTAGAAGCACAATAGCCAAGGTACTGAGGAGACTTTGCAGCGTGAGACTATGTTTTCAGAGTCAAACCGAGTTGGGCTCTTATTGCATCTTATTGCAGCATGTTGCCAGATGTTGGCAGATGTCGGCTGATGTGGGTACTTGAGATCAGCGCGTTCCCGCAGTCAGGTGATCTTGGATGTTCAAGGCTAAAGTTCTGAAACGGACGAAGTGAAGGCAGTGAAGGCAGTGAAGGCTTCAACAACAGATCAGCACCAGGTACCGACCCAGTACAGCATGGTTCTGACATGTGCTGAGCTGCGCACACTCTGAGGTTTCGGATGTGTTCAGAAGCTTGTTGCCGTGGTTTCTCGCACTCTTGCTGGGTGTCCTAACTGCCATTACAGGCTCCCGAGTGACAGGGCACAAACCCCAACACTTTACATGGACCCATGAGTTTTGCAAGGGTATCTCAGATCTTTTCTGCGATTTTCAGCCTCTACTGACTAGACTGCACCATTCATATCCAGGTATCACAGTATAGTTCAACATAGTTCAACTTCCTAATTGAGCCTTCAAGTGCATGTTCATACATTTTCTGTGGTTGATCATGCATTGCATGGTGTTTGCTTTTTTGCTTCTTACTCCTTTGTTGCTTCTTTTTCACATCCTTTAGCAATCCACTGATTCCACAGGATGTGCAATATCTTTGTTCTCTGACTTCCTCGGAGACACACGCTTTGGATTTTGCTATGGCATTTTTTTGGCCGATCGCAACCGATGCTGTGGGGGATCTGAAAATGTCGACTTCCTCTTGGAGACGTGCCTCAGAGCCGAAAGAATTGGATCGGTGCCAGTCAAAGATTTGCAACTTTCAGTCGGGGATCCCCCACGTATAGCTCACTATAAAGTGGACATCCTTTGCGCTTATAAAGTGGGTTTCCGGTCGCCACTTTATATACCGACAATGGGGGATAAAGCCGTGTTTTGCGCAAGAAACATGCCCTTGGACCTGGAAGATGACTTTATACAATCACAGGGCCCACGACCCCCCAGCAAAACCCCCCCCAGAAGTATGGTAAGGTATGGATAAGGATGAAACTGTTGATAAGGGCCAATCAGTGGTGTAACACATTCTTAATAAATGCTTATTAGCGATTTGTGGTTAAGGGCTGAATAAGGTCTTGATAAGAGATGGCTTTTCCCAAGAAAAATGAAATTTCACTATTAGAGCCTTATTAAGAAAAATCTTGTTTTGGGGGGTGTTGTCCAACCAACAAGACAAAAAACGGTATTAAACCTTTAACAAGAATAACGCATTCCAAAACCAATTTTAGCACCAATAAATCACACAACCTTAATAACAGTTTATTAGGGAACTCTGATTTCTGACACTTGCTCATGTGCGTTTTTTCTGGCGACACAACCTTACAAAGATAGAAAGAAAAATGAATAGCATTGTGACACGGCTTACAGGCAACTTCTATAAAACGATAGAAAAATAAAATGGACCAAAAAAAAAAACAAACCTCAATTTGAAAAAAAAGCAAGGAAAAACACAAAACCCAATCCACACCTAAAGTTGAAAAAAACAAAAAACAAAAAAAAGCAAATTTAAAAAAAAAAACAGAAAAAAATGAGCAAAAGAAAAAAAAACAAAAGAAAAAAAACACAAAAAAAAATGAAAACAAATGAAAAAAAAATGGGAAAAATAAGAACAAAAAAATAAAATAAATCTCATTCCAATACCTTGATCCACCCCTTATCAAGCCCTTATCAAGCCCTTGTCAAGCCCTTATTCAAACCTTCTCGAGATCTAATTTCTCAACATATTTTGACAAAAATATGTTGAAAAAAAATCGTCTAAATTTCATTCCAATACCTTGAAAATGAACCACTGAATGTTTTAAAACTGATTGTGGACATATTTTTTTGATAATTACAAATAAAGTTTTTAAAAATATCAAAGTATTCAGCAAATATGCATAATTTTAACATTTCAATACGTTAAAAAAGTCGCTTTTTCTAGTTTACCAACTATAAAACTGAGTTTTCTCATTTTGCATCATTTTCCCGTTGTGTCTCCTCGTTGTGTCTCCCCGCTGTGTCTTCCCCTGGACGCGAGCAGTTCCTGACGCCTTAAACGCGCGCGCGCGCGTTAGCGGAAAACGACCGTACCACAGCTTCACTGCTCCGAACGATGTCTTGGGCCTCAGTGCGAACACCACTGATCAGAACAGCCACCATTGAGGCCACCAGGCTCGTTATTTTTGTTTTTTTGTTTTTTTGTTTGTTTTTCTTGTTTTTTTTTGTTTTTTGTTTGTTTTTTCTTTTGTGTTTATCTTTTTTTTGTGCGTGTTCGCTTTGTTTTGTTTTTCTTTTTTTGTTTGTGTTTTTTTGTTTTTTCTAATTTAGGTTTGGTTTGGGTTTTCTTTTTTTTTTGCATTTTTTTTGCTTTATTCACATTTAGGCCTGGGTTGGGTTTTGTTTTTATTGTTTTTTTGGTTGTGTTTGCTTTGTTTTGTTTTTTTGTTTTTTCAGATTTAGGCCTGGATTGGGTTTTGTTCTCAAACACCTTTTTTGACGCCATAATTGCCTTCACACCAAATAAGGTCTTATTAAGGAAAACATGTTTTTAAGGCCGAAAAAAACAAACTTCCTTATTAAGCATCTATTGCGCTTCCGGGGGGGTTTGGCCTGGGGGGCTGTGCACCCTGTGATACAACGTTGGCTTTCCAGTTTATACCCGGCTGGTTTCCCACAAGGAAACGATTCAATATATGCGGCAATGCATTTTATAGACCGTTGGTTCCCTTCAAAGAATGGCCATAATATGTCACATCATCCACTTTATAGAAACCAATCTCCCCAATGATTTCGGGCCAATATTTTTCTGTCGGGGCTATATACATGGCAAAGCACTTTATAGAGTGAAACTTGCCCTTTAAGAAGGGAATTTGTGCTGCAGCCAGGGCACTTTAGAGAAAGAAAATTGTGGCAGAGCATTTTACAGAATCATGAGATGCATCATCCAAGTCACTTTATAGAGCTGAACTTTCTAGCAAACCATTTTATAGCGGATGGACATGGACCGGTCCAGTTTATACAGTGGGTGGGGCAGCCAGAAATGACGTGACCAAGCCATTTTATACAGCTGAACTTTCTAGCAAGCCATTTTATAAAGGACGGATGGACAGTAGAGTGTGAATTCCTTACTGAGTGACAGTCTGCCATGCCCAGCATTGGCATTGCTTCACGATGTGCTTGCTACAAGCTTGTCCTCGATCGACTCACTAAAGCCTCGGCACCCAGAATTTTGGCAAAAGGATCGACTTGGCGTGTGCTTGGATTTCACGTACTTGTTGGCCATGCGCACGTCGATGGTCCTACATCAAAGGCGTGGAATGGACCTTTCTGTCTAGAGGACTGTGATCAGGAGTTCCCAGTTTGCTTTCACGACATCAACGAGCCGGAGAGTTGGAGACAGGAGTCCCGAAAAGCAAATCGCATGTTTCTTGCAGACATTATTGATACCTCCAAAAATTTTCAGGGGTTTTACCTGGACAGGCCGGGGTATAAAGTGGCCAGTCCAACATAGATTGTGTTTTTTCAGGGGTTTTACCTGGACTGGCCACTTTATAGAGGCATTCTTTGTTGGGGGAAGGGGTATAAAGTGGCCAGTCCAACAAAGATTGTGTTTCTTTCAATGGTTTTACCTGGACTGTCCACTTTATAGAGGCGTTCTTTGTTGGGGGGAAATCAAAGTGGTCCAACCATGTTTTCTTTTTCTTACTAAGGCAATGTTTTAGATTCTAGATTTTGTGAGATGTTTTTGGTTGTAATGTTTTGTAGAGAAATTGGCTGAACCAGATTATTTCATTTGATTTCATGTGGCTTCAATTGGTTTCAGAAATAGTTGACATTTATGTTCATACATGTTTTATCGTTTTCTGTTGTACTTGAAAATTTGGAATTTATATCGGTATTTCATGCCATTTCAAGCTTTAAGAGGATTTTAATCTGTTTCTACTCAAACCTTCTTCAAACCGTTTACCAGACACACCAATACCTTATATGAAGTTCTTGGCACTTTTTCTTGACCATCTAAAAGTCTAAACATTTTAAAAGCATCTGACAAATCATTCTCAAAACGTGTACAAAAATACATCTAAAGCATATTCAATACACCAATCATCACCCATCTACAACACATTGAAAACTATAAACGTGACATGTCTCATTTTCTCGTTGTGGCCTTCCCGTTGGACCTCTCCGTTGTAGCCTTCTCCGTCTACCTCGTTGTAGGTCCTCGAGCCGACTGGCCGGGGTATAAAGCGGCCAGTCCAACATAGATTGTATTTTTTCAGTGGTTTTACTTGGATTGTCCACTTTATAGAGGCATTCTTTGTTGGGGGAGTGGTATAAAGTTGCCAGTCCAACATAGATTGTGTTTTTTCAGTGGTTTTGCCTGGACTGGCCACTTTATAGAGGCAAAGTGGCCAGTCCAACATGGATTGTGCTTTTTTCAAGGGCTTTACCTGGACTTTCCACTTTACAGAGGCATTCTTTGTTGGGGGAGGGGGTATAAAGTTGCCAGTCCAACATAGATTGTGTTTCTTTCAGGGGTTTTACCTGGACTGTCCACTATATAGAGGCATTCTTTGTTGGGGGAGTGGTATAAAGCGGCCAGTCCAACATAGATTGTGTTTCTTTCAGTGGTTTTACCTGGACTGGCCACTTTGTAGAGGCATTCTTTGTTGGGGGAGGGGGTATAAAGTGGCCAGTCCAACGTAGAATGTGTTTTTTCAGTGGTTTTACCTGGACAGTCCACTTTATAGAGGCAGTCTTTGTTGGGGGAAGGGTATAAAGTGGGCAGTCCAACATAGGTTGTATTTTTTCACTTGTTTTACCTGGATTGCCCACTGCCCATTTTATAGGGGCATTCTTTGTTGGGGGAGGGGTATAAAGCGGCCAGTCCAACATAGATTGTGTTTTTTCAGGGGTTTTACCTGGACAGTCCACTTTATAGAGGCATTCTTTGTTGGGGGAGGGGGTATAGAGTTGCCAGTCCAACATAGATTGCGATTTTTCGGGGGTTTTACCTGGACTGTCCACTATATAGAGGCATTCTTTGTTGGGGGAGTGGTACAAAGCGGCCAGTCCAACATAGATTGTGTTTCTTTCAGTGGTTTTACCTGGACTGTCCACTTTATAGAGGCATTCTTTGTTGGGGAAAGGGGTATAAAGTAGCCAGTCCAACATAGATTGTGTTTTTCACTGGTTTTACCTGGACTGTCCACTTTATAGAGGCAGTCTTTGTTGGGAGAGGGGTATAAAGTGGAGTCCAACATAGGTTGTCTTTTTTCACGTTTTTTACCTGGATTGCCCACTGCCCACTTTATAGAGGCATTCTTTGTTGGGGAAAGGGGTATAAAGTGGCCAGTCCAACATAGATTGTGTTTTTTCAGTGGTTTTACCTGGGCTGGCCGCTTTATAGAGGCATTCTTTGCGGGGGGAGGGGGTATAAAGTGGCCAGTCCAACATAGATTGTGTTTTTTCAGGGGTGTTACTTGGACTGTCCACTTTATAGAGGCATTCTTTGTTGTGGGAGGGGGTATCAAGCGGCCAGTCCAACATAGATTTTTTTTCAGGGGTTTTACCTGGACAGTCCACTATATAGAGGCAGTCTTTGTTTGGGGGGGGGTAAGAAGTGGCTAGTCACCTAGTCCAACACAGATTGTGTTTTTCCGTGGCTTTACCTGGACTGTCCACTGTATAGAGGCATTCAGTCCAGGTAAAACACCTGAAAGAAACACATTCTATGTAGGACTGGCCACTTTATACCCCCTCCCCCAACAAAGAATGCCTTTATAAAGTGGACAGTCCAGGTAAAACCCCTGAAAGAAACACAATCTATGTTGGACTGGCCACTTTATACCCCCTCCCCAACAAAGAACGCCTCTATAAAGTGGCCAGTCCAATTAAGACCCCGGAAGAAACACCATCTATGTTGGACTGGCCACTTTATACCCCTTTCCCCAACAAAGAATGCCTCTATAAAGTGGACAGTCCCGGTAAGACCATTGAAAGAAACACAATCTATGTTGGACTGGCCACTTTATACCCCTCCCCAACAAAGAACGCCTCTATAAAGTGGCCAGTCCAGCTAAAACCCCGGAAAAAACACCATCGATGTTGGACTGGCCACTTTATACCCCTTTCCCCAACAGAGAATGCCTCTATAAAGTGGACAGTCCAGGTAAGACCATTGAAAGAAACACAATCTATCTTGGACTGGCAACTTTATACCCCCTCCCCCAACAAAGAATGCCTCTATAAAGTGGACAGTCCACGTAAAACCCCTGAAAGAAACACAATCTATGTTGGACTGGCAACTTTATACCCCCTCCCCCAGCAAAGAATGCCTCTATAAAGTGGACTGCCCAGGTAAAACCACTGAAAAAACACATTCTATGTTGGACTGGCCACTTTATACCCCCTCCCCCAACAAAGAATGCCTCTATAAAGTGGACAGTCCAGGTAAAACCACTGAAGAAACACAATCTATGTTGGACTGGCCACTTTATTTATACCCCCTCCCATAACAGAGAATGCCTCTATAAAGTGGACAGTCCAGGTAAAACCCAGAAAAAACACAATCTATGTTGGACTCGCCGCTTTATACCCCTTCCCCCAAGAAAGAATGCCTCTATAAGATGTTCTGTCCAGGTAAAACTGGTAAAACCCCCGAAAAAACGCAATCTATGTTGGACTGGCCACTTTATACCCCCTCCCCAACAAAGAACGCCTCTATAAAGTGGCCAGTCCAGGTAAAACCCCGGAAGAAACACCATCTATGTTGGACTGGCCACTTTATACCCCTTTCCCCAACAGAGAATGCCTCTATAAAGTGGACAGCCCAGGTAAAACCATTGAAAAAACACAATCTATGTTGGACTGGCCACTTTATACCCCGGCCAGTCGGCTGGAGGACTTCTCCCCGGAAACGGGAGGACCTACAACGAGGTAGACGACGAAGAGGTCCAACGGGAAGGTCACAACGAGAAAATGAGACATGTCACGCTTATAGTTTTCAATGTGTTGTAGATGGGTGATGATTGGTGTATTGAATATGTTTTAGATGTATTTTTGAACACGTTTTGAGAATGATTTGTCAGATGCTTTTAAAATGTTTAGACTTTTAGATGGTCAAGAAAAAGTGCCAAGAACTTCATATAAGGTATTGGTGTGCCAGGTAACCGTTTTGAAGAAGGTTTGAGTAGAAAAAGATTAAAATCTTTGTTTAAACTTGAAATGTTTTGAAATACCAATATAAATTCCAAATTTTCAAATACCACAGAAAACGATAAAACATGTATGAACATAAAGGTCAACTATTTCCGAAACCAATTGAAGCCACATGAAATCAAATAAAATCATCTGGTTCAGCCAATTTCTCTACAAAACATTACAACCAAAAACATCTCACAAAATCTAAAACATGGCCTTGGTAAGAAAAGGACAACATGGTTGGACCATTTTAATTCCCCCGCAACAAAGAATGCCTCTATATAGTGGACTGTCCAGGTAAAACCCTGAAAAAAGACAATCTATGTTGGACTGGCCGCTTGATACCCCCTCCCACAACAAAGAATGCCTCTTTAAAGTGGACAGTCCAAGTAAAACCACTGAAAAAACACAATCTATGTTGGACTGGCCACTTTATACCCCCTCCCTCAACAAAGGATGTAGAGTACGGGGTGCCAAGTGTAAAGTGCCAAGTCTAAAGTGTGGAGTGTGGAGTGTAAAATGTAGAGTGTAGACTGGTAAAGTGTGAAATGTACAGTGTAGAGTGCAGAGTGTGGAGTGCATTTTTATAAAGATTTAAGTGCAACGTGCAGTGAGTGGAGTGTAAAACGCAGAGTGTGGAGTGTAAAGCGTAGAGTGCGGAGTGCACAGTGTAAAGGGTAGAATGCGGAGTGGGAAGTGTGAGTGTAGAATGTAGAGTGTAGAGTGTGGAGTGTCAAGTGTAAAGTGCGACGGGTGAAGTGTAGAGTGTGGAGTGTAAAGTGTAGAGTGCGGAGTTGAAAATGTGGAGTGTAAAGTGTTGAGTGTGGAGTGTAAAGCGCAGAGTGTAATGCGGAGTGTCAAGTGTGGATTTGGGATGTGGGGTGTCAACTGCGCAGCATAAAGCGTGAAGAATGTGGAGTGAATAGCGGAAAGTGTGGAAGGTATGAGTGGGGAGGGCCGAGTCGAGAGTGGCAAGGGCAACATCACCAAGTACTGTGCCTGCCACGCAAAATGGCCGGAAAGACGAAGGCAACATCGCACGTCGCGCAGCGGAAAGCGGCAAATGCAATCACAAAAGTGTCCCAAATACTGCGCCTGCCACGTAAAATGACATGCGACACACGACGGATCTCCACCAGATGCTGCGCCTGCAAAAGGACACTCTCACGATGTCCCACGCCTGCCACGCGATTTGCAGGTTGTCACCACTTGTCTTGACGCAGCCCTGACAATGCGAGTAGCAAAAACGCGCAACACGACACGTCTAACGTGCTGCGCCTGCAGCGCAAAATGCACATGGACATGTCCCAAGTTCTGCGCTTGCCAAGAAAAACGCACTTCGTTTCTGAAAACCACGCCACAGTGTGTTTGTCACGCAAAACGACTTTCGGCATTTTTTTGCACACGCCATCACGAAAGTCGCGCCACGCAAAACGACAGGACAACCTCTGTTGAAACCCTCAAAAATGAGAGGTTTCGCGGCTTCTCCCATAGGCACAGCGACGCCACAAGAAAACCAGAGAACCGAGACGAGACCTGCAGGAGCCTCAAAATGAGCATGTCGCGCAAGACGTCCTCAAATGTTCCGACGAGTTGTCCTACTGAACCCCAAAATCTAGCCGCCACCTCAAATTCGATGTTTCGTGCGAGGCATCCGTCAATTTTCATAACATGTCACAAAATGCCATGCCTGCCACGGAACTTGCACGTTGTCATCACTTGAGGCAGCCCGGACAATGCGATTCGAAAAAAAATCACGCAACACGACACGTCAAGTGCTGCGCCTGCCACGTAAAAGGCACATGACATTCCAAAGTGCTGCGCCTGCCACGAAATATGCAACTCATTTTCAGAAAACCTCGCAAAAGCATTGTGCCTGTCACACAGAACGATTTTCGACACGTTATGAAACATGTTGTCATGTCGCAAAGTGCCACGGCCGCCACACGAAACGACGTTACACGACATTTGAAACCTCGAAAAGTGACATCTTTTAATTTTGCAGCGCTCCCCCAGAAGCACGGCCATAAGCGTCCTCATCACGAACCGTTGCGGACGGTTGCGCACGGTTGCGAACGGAACGGCTGCGAACGGCTGCGAACGTGAAAGCAGCGTCGAGCGAACACGTCTCAACCCCCTACGGTAAAACGAGAACCCTTCGCTACGCATGCGGGAATCAAAACCAAACTGTAGCCACCTTTGGGGGCTTCAGTGCTGATTTGCAGGAAAGATTTCAAAACCAATTTGTAGTGACTGTGTGGACTCATGGGTGGTAAGTGCTGATTGGCAAGAAAATTCCAAAGAAAATTTCAAAGCCAGTCTGAAATCGTTTTGGGTGTTCATGGGTGCTGATTTGCAAATCCGAAAATCTTTTAAAAATATGGTTTTGGACCATATCTTTGGATAGGGCCACAGATAAGGGTTGGGGTTTACAAAATAGTTTTGGTGATTTGCTGAACCTGAGGAAAGATCTACAAAATGAATTTGATCTTTTGGGTAAAATGTCAATCCGTAGTCTCACATGATTTGCGCTTACAACCCTCATTTTAACAAAATGAAAACTTGAGGGAACTCTGCAAAAATTGTCTTTAAAGTAATTGCTACAAATTATATAATTTTTGTTTGTCTTGAAAACGCCTTCCAAAACCTTTTTTTGTAAGGAGCCACCAACCATTCTGTGGTGGGGGGTGGGTCCCTCTACATTTTGGTTCCCACCCACCTACCCCCCCATTTTCAAGAGGGATCTCCACGGTCTGAAATGATTTGAAGCCGGCTATATAGAGCGAAATTCCAGAACAAAGACACTGCAATGAGAGTGATAATGATATTACATGTAAAAAGACTGCAACGACATGGCAATGACGTTTTGACATTGTCGTGACGGTTGCCAAATCGCACCAAATTGGTCCAACTTGTAGTACCAAATCTTGCCAAATACAAATTGCATCCAGATCCTTAGCCCAGGTGCAAAAAGCCTGCGCTTCTTTGATCGCAGATTCAGACGACACAGCAACGAAAGTCACAAGAGTCATGAAAGTGACAGAAGTCTATGTCTATTGTGGTTTGCGCCAGGGTTTTGCAAAGTTTGTTGCGCGCGAGAGGAATATTATCAAAAAGCAAAGGAGATCAAAGGCAAAAGTGTGTTTTCTTGGGGAACACCTTGAGATAGAGGGGTGCTGAGAATCTCATTCTGGACAATGTGCATTCAAAAAGAATGTTTACTGGTTCACATAGAATATTGCAATTCAGCGATTCTTGCGCACCCTAAAGGAAAGCATGAGAAACATTGAGAAACAATTTTCGGAGCTTGCCTGTGGCTTGCGCACTCTTATTCCACCACATTCATGTCAGGATTGGAGACGATGGAATCCAATGGATTCCATGGGCGCACTTGCTTGAATTCCATGGAGGAAAGAGCAATGGACTGTTTCTTTCTTGGCATCTTGGCAGAATTTCCCTTTCGCATCCTTTCGCATGTTTGGCTCTAATCGTTATTGTCACCAGTCTGCTTGTTGCATGTCCTGCTTTGTTGATCTATGCAGGGTCCGCTGCGCCTTTTTGTGGTGGATGTTTGTCAAGATTTTGTATTGCTCAGGGGACACGCTGGTTATGCAGGTTTCAGTACACGTTCGCCTCTGTGATGTTCACTGGATTGGCAGCATATTTGGTCTATGAATACGCACCCACAGCGCGAGGGAGCGGCATTCCAGAGGCGGATCTTGGATTTAGCCCGGTACTTTGAAAAGCAGCCAGACCGATGGCTTCGCAAACCGCCCAGGTGTTTGCAAGTGTGATTCACGATGCATAGGATACAATTTCCGCTCCATCGACACTGAATTGAGCTGCAGCCAAAATTCGGGTTAATGGAGAGTAGTATACGAGTGGATTCTTTTTTTGGGGAAATTGAGTTGAGGCTTGGAAAACGATTATACATTCACCAAAAAACGATAACATTTGCTCATGTTCAAAAATATATTTCCATGTCAGGCAGGTGATTTGGTGCTTTGTGTGGGCATTCACCATTTGTTCGAGAGAGAAGCAAGAACCCAAATCTCAATTGTTGGTTTTAACTTTTAACGCTTGCTATTGCGAACGCACCATGCATCTTGGCGACTTACATTCCTCTCTTCCTCCATCTCTTTTGATTTGTGCTTCCTAATCTGTGCTAGGGAGTGATACGTTGATTGAGGCTTAATGAGCTGCCATAATGTATGCTCGCTTTTCGCGCTTTTGCTCGGCAGCCTTTGCCCAAGACAGTATTGTCTGTGTGTGTGTATTATCGAAGGGGCAGCATGGACAGATGAAAAGCAGAGATGGGAAGAGTCAGAGAAGAGAAGAGAAGAGAAGAAAGAAGATCAAAAAAGAGAAAGTCTCAGAAGAAAGAAGATCCAGGTGCGTGAAAAGGTAGAAAAATCGCGACACACTGTGTTTTTCCAATGGTTTGTGGCTCCGGAGGCCCACTGAGTTCAAAACTGATCTAGATTCATTGAGATCAATGAGTTACTTCGAAATTTATCAATAGTTCTAGAGGTCATAGAGGAAGGTGGATGACAAAGGGTTGATACCTGCCATGTGTCAATACCATCGCGTCCTTTCTTAAAACAGATCCCTTCAAGAAGGAGTGCCAGTGCCAAAATATTGACCAAATGGATGCAAAACATCACTCAGAAAACGGTAGGCAATACCCTATTTTGCAGTTCCTCTTGTTTTGGCATTTGTACATGATGCCAGATTTGGTGTGAGCACGTACCACATAGAATTTAGGTTTTGAAAGTGGTCAGATATGCCAGACTGATCAGAAGTCAAGCAGCACTCCACAAATCACACAAAATTTTGCAGGTGAAGGCAGCTGTTTCTGGACACTTGGCCTGTAGGCGCTTAGCGCCAATAAGCATGGTTTTTGTATTGCTTTGTATTGTTTCTAGGGATGGGAAGCCAGCACAGAGTACCACCGCTCCCCACTAAGGTCTTTTTAAGTTTTCACAATCGTTGAGAGCCCTTCGACTGTTGCAGCGTTGGCTCAAGCCATTCAATTGGCTCAAGGGCCAATCAAACGACTGGCTGAAGTACACCGAGCCCAACTTGGAGTGAAAAGGTGCACTGGCATCTGACTCTTGGTGGGGTTCGGTAGTGTGAAGCCCGTGGGTTGTGAGCCCAACCCCAACGCTGCCCTGAGCGATGTCGAGCAGCGACTTCACTCAGCGTCGTCGACACGATCATCCGGCGGCTGCTCGTCATGCTGAAGATGAACAACATGGGGCCCATGCGCAAGATGAACGCGCTGAAATGGCAGACCAAATGCTGGGAAAGTCAGGGACAAGATCACCAGGCTCAACCCGAAGATCATCGACAGAAAGGGAGGTTGGAGAAAGTGTGATGGCGCTGACCTGTGCTGGGGGGAGTGGAGCCCTAGTGCAGGTCGCGGCGGTCCGGGCTGGAGCGGGCGAACGAAGAGCCCAGAATCCGGCTGTTGTGGAAGAAGTCGCGCGATCAGTGTCCTTACCACCCGAAGAACCTCCTGGACTTGAAGTCGTACGAGGAAAGGGGAATGGTGGTTTGTTGTCTGGGTTGACCCCGGGTGTGAGTAGTCTGACTTTTTCGGGAGTGCCGATGGCACAGACACCAGTAGTTGCCCGGATGCCTGAAGGATCTCGTGAACCACCGGTGGTGGGTAATCGAGAAGAAGGACAGGGTGGAAAACACCAAAGCTCAACTGAAGTGGGTGGAGGTGCGGGTGCTGTTGTGGAAACTGTTGCTCTTTTGGAGCGACCGGGACGTTCACCTGTTGAGTCTCCTGAACATGCACGTGTAAAACAACTGGTACGCCAGCGGCTCCAACTGGTCCACCCGTGGATTACCAGCTAGCGGGAGGATGTGTGGTGTATACCGCAACTGGTGGGACAAGGTTCTCAAGTGGCTGGGATGTCCCAGCAATCAATGTGTGCTGGTGTGCCGCCTATGGGAATGGCACCCCAGTGTGGGACTGCAGTTGTGGATCCCGGGATGGTAACTGGGGTTATGGTTGCAGAAGAAACGAATCCATGGAGTGCTGCAAAGCGAGTGGAAGCTCTAATGAGCCGCCCACAAACTCCAGTGAAAGAGCTAACTTATCCCACAGCGTCGCAAGACCTGATTGATCAGGCGGATGCAAGGGGTAGGGAAAAGTATGAAGAGTTGAAAAAACAGATGATGAAGGTCTTTCAGCGTGGCAAGACCGAGATCCAACAAGATAGGGAAAATTGATGAAAATTGGTTGGCCACGCGGGAAGAGCAACGTAATCTGGAACGGGTCCGAGAAGCGGGGAGAGGACACAAGAGCTCTCAGTCAAGTGGGGGGCCTTATCAAACCGCATCTCCGGAGCAGAAGAACCTTGAGCAGATCTTTCCTGTGAGGCCACCTCAAGGTGTTCCACCCCAAGGACAACATGTGCAAGATCAACCATTTCCGGGAGTTCAACATCATCACGATCAAGATCTCCAAATGCAAATGAAAGTGGGAGGTCCGTTATGGAATGCGCCTTCTGTTCCCAGGGTCGAACAAGGTTTTTGGCCGATTTGGCCGATGGATATGTACATGAATCAAGGGTGGCTGAGTGGAATGCCGCCAGAAGGTATGCTGCAGGGAGCAGCGTCAAGACCACCGATGGGAGCTCCTTGCATGGGAGCCACGGAAAACACAAGACATTTTTTTCATTTGTGACCAACCTCATCAATGGTATAATCCTCAAGCCCAAGTTCGAGGAGCACCTGCAGGACAAGATCATCGACCTCAAGAAACACCGGACCTATGGGTGGTTATGGTTAGCCGGGAGGTCCACCACAAGGGCAGTATGGAAGCCCGGGTCAGACACCTGGCCCGCCAGGTGGCCATCAAGGAAATCCAGGTCCGCCCAGCGTTAGACTTTGGAAACAGACATGCAACAGCGTTAGACTTTGGAAACTGGTTGACAGTTGCCCAGCAAATGATTGGGGATGTGAGCTACACCTCGGCCCAGCTATGACTGCAGTGGAGCAGGCATACCATCACTGGTTGCAAGCGGATCCAGTCATGCGGCTCCGGATGGCACCAGTTGTGCCTGACGTGGCGCGTGGCTGGCTTGCACGGAGAACCGGGCGGTAGGCATGTTGCCTCAACCTGTCCCGAAGGACATCTATGAGGACATCGTGGCGAACCGACACATGTCGTGGGTCAGGTCATGTTCAAGCTGTACACCATATCTTCCAACAGGGCGGTCAAGTGGAAAGAACTTCTCTGCTACAAATGTTGGTGGACTGGAAAAGCCCATCAAATAATGCTGCAGACATGGTCAATTCCATCCGGAAATGGAGAAGATAGGAAGTTCGTGCCGAAGAACTTCAGTTGGTGTTGCCCGATCCTCTGGTTTTGGCCGGAGTGGTCGCAAAAATGAGTATGCATTGGCCAGGCTGGGGGGGGCTCAGACTGCGTGCCGATTGTCTTCGGTGAGACAGCATTAGGGCATAGATCTCCGGCCGGGAATACAAGAGATCAGAACGTTTTCTGAAGTCCTTCACGCTGAAGCTGGTGAAATGGCTCTCCGTCAACCGGGGAACACAACACAAAGCCCAGCGACTAAACCCAACAATGTAGTAGGGGTGAAGTCCATGAGTGGACCGGATCATCTGGAGATCCACCAAAGGGCGCTTCAAAGGGAAAACAAGAAGACGCAGCAGTTTCTTCCACCGGAAGGAGGGGGGAGAAGCCAGAGCTGCCGATTAACGCGGCTAATGTGGTCCACAAGACTGCGTGCATCCACTGGCTGACCGATATAGGGATGGCAATATGCAGACTGGTGCCGGTTTATGTTTCAATTGTTCTGGGAAAGGACATGATTGTCCAGCAGGAAAACGAAGTGAATCGCGGGGTCCGCGAAGTGGGTCTGAAGAACTTAAGGTGGCTAAAACGACCGGGGTCCGTCCAAGGTCCCGGGAAAGAAGGGATGGAACAGAAAAAGAATGTATTGCTGGTCAAGAACGTCCTGAACCTGTCGCGAAGATCAACCCGATGAAGGAGTCCATTGTCACCATCACCCCAATTCCAGACGAAGCTGCAAAAGTGGTGGGGGAAGTGAACCATCTCTTGAAGGGCTTCAGTGGGCCCACATTAAAGTCGGTGGGAACAGGTGGAGATCTTGAAGTTGATGAAAGCACGAGTCTCCTAGATGGGGGTGCCACCCATCCTCTACGACAGGGCACCAAGGACGAGATCAAGAATGCGGTACAGGTCACTGTGGAATTGGCTCACGGAGCTACGCAGCTCTATCAGAATCCAGTGAATGGAACACTTCTATCGGAAATTCCGGTGGAACCGATCGTTCCTGTTCGAGGTTTGGTGGAATTGCAATTACACCATCACTTGGTCCCGTCCAGGATGTGTGGTGAAGCATCCACGGTTGGGGAACATAGAATGCTGGTTGAGGTCAGGATGCCCGGTGGTCCGGAAGGACCACGCTCTGGCTCTGATCACTGAGAGGTCTGAGAGGACCAACCGACGTTTCACGCTGGAAGAATCGGGTAACTTTACAGGTTACCAAAATCTCCAGATTTAAAAAGGAGCCTGCTGATGAACCAGCAGGGGGGAGCCCGGTGTCTGTTCAAAAGTTTAATACAAGGTGTTGACTTCATCATTTGTATGCTGTTGCGCCCCCAAAACGCGGATTTTTTTCAAAGGGCTCTGTTTGTTCTGGGACATGTCGCCCACTTGTAATCCGTGCCGGTGATGCCGAAAACATGTTCATTTCTTGCGTTAAGCGAGGCGAACCAATTAGCCCTGTTATCAGAACTAGAGTATCTCCTCACCATAACAGGTATTTTGCCATCGCTTATCCCCAAGAAATGTGGCAGCCATTGGTCACAAGTCCAGATTGACGGTCCCACGCGGCTTAGTCCCAGCACAGCTGGCTCTATTTGTGATTTTTTCTCGCAATCGGCATGGGTCGTTGGGTCGCATAGATCCATCCATACAACGTCGTGGGTTGAGATCGTGGCAGATTTTATTTTCCAGTTTGGATACTTTCCGGGTTTCATAAATCAGTCTATGAAAGTGCTTGTCCAAAGGTTCAAGCGAGCTGCCATGCGATTGTTCCAATTCCACCAGCTGTCCATTAATGCCCTGGGATCTACACATTTGCTGAGTTTTGGATTTTGCCACGTTGCATCCCGGAACATTTCTCGTTCCTTCCGATTTCATCTTCGCTTTCTTGGTCGGGTGTGCCTCCAGATTTGCTGCAAAAAAATAATCCGCTCAATTTTGTACCACCTTTACCATGAGTTCTTTGATTGGTGATGCTTGAATTCAAATTAAATGGCCTTCGCCTACGCCGTCTTCGCCCAGTTTCTTAGCTTGGAGGTGGCTGCGGTGTTGGAGAAAAAAGTTTCAGACTTTTGCCTTTCAAAAGTTTCAGGACAAGACGATCAAGGCTCGGCGGAGGCACCTGCAAAAGAGGTTGGAAGAGAAGTTTATCGTCAGAAAAGTCAGCCTGGGACATCAACAAAATTTGGACGCCAAATTTCCAAGTGTATATATAGATCCGGGACAAGATCAACAAATGCACACTTCAAGGGCAAGATCCACGAAGGGGATTGCGCATCTTGAAGAACATCAACCGGAAGAAGGTGAACATGGTCGGGACGAAGATCTTCTGGGGGAAAACCGGGACATTGCATGCCGGTGTATGTCCATAGTGGAACGCCCTACTGGAATGACAGAGGAGTTTCCGGAAATAGCAGAGTTCAAAAAGAATGCACTGAGAACCGCCCTGGGAACGCCTGATTCAGCGCTTTTCCAAGGGTTCACCAGAAGGAACGGAAGCCGTTCTGAACCAATGGGGTCTGGAGTCACTGAGACCGTTCATGGACGAGAAGGAGCCATCCTGGACAAGAAGGGTATAACGGTGTAATAAGTCCACTGCGGGTAGTTCTAAACCTAAACAGGTAAAGTTTTGGGATGAAAATCCACCAATTTTGAAGGGTTTCAGGGTGCAAGATCATTACGGTCATGCTCCACAAGATCATGGTCCTGAAAAAGACGGACAACTCCCTAAGATCATCAACGGAACTGACAGCAATGGGACTGTCACGCCGGACCTGGACAGGTCTGGAATGAAAGGACACCGTGCTGCAGAAGATCACACAAGGTCGGGTCTCCTGGATGATGGGGATTGCGCCGTGGTTTCGATAGTAAAGGATTTTTTTCTGGAAACCAAAGCCCAAAGAAATTTTGGAGAATTTGGGGAAGAACCTGAAAAAGAAGCGCTGGCCTAGGAGAAGATCAACAGCTGCCGGTGGAAAAGTTCAACTGCGCAGGGAGAAGATCTACAGGCCCAGGGAAAAATACATGGAAACGCTGCTCCCAAAGACCTTCATTGGTGGCGCTTTGGCAGCGGCTGAGAGGGAGAAAGTTAACCTTTTGCACCTGCGAAGACAGGTTTGTAAAGTGCAAGTTTTTGGAGTTTTACCCGAAGCGGTATTCCACGCGAAAACTGGTTGAAGGGGGAACGAACACCAGCCTGGGACCATGGCACACGAGGGTCTTCGTCCTTCTGGCGGGGGAAGGACGAGTTCCCGGCGGAAACGTGGCCACCCTTGAACTTTTTGTTTTTGGTGTTGGGATTCCTGCAAGCAGGAAGGGGGAGTGCGGATGGGAAGCCAGCACAGAGTACCACCGCCGTTACCACCGCCCCCCACTAAGGTCTTTTTAAGTTTTCACAATCGCTGAGAGCCCTTCCAACTGTTGCAACGTTGGCTCAAGCCATTCAATTGGCTCAAGGGCCAATCAAACGATTGGCTCAAGCACACCGAGCCCAACTTGGAGTGAAAAGGTGTACTGGCATCTGCCTCTTGGTGGGGTTCGGTAGTGTGAAACCCGTGGTTTCATTGTTTTTTCAGGGTTTGTTTTCAATTTCTTATATCTTGTTATATACCATTTCATGCTCTTGAATTCGGACACAGAGGATCTCAGATGACCCAAGCATGGAATGATCTCCAGCCGAGGATATGATTTGCCCCTCAGCTTCACAGGTTCCTGCCTTTTGATCAAAACACTGGGTTTGAGTTTGGCTGTTGGTGCCGGGCTTTCCTTGGGCAAGGAGCCTTTTCACCGCGTCTTTTGCAAGTTTTCGTTGTTGTTTTTTTGCTGAGATCCTTTTTCGTCCAAGAGTCCGGAAAAGTGAAAAGAGTTTGTTACATTTTGTTCCTATTGTATCGACCCAGGTGCTAGATGCAATAATCAATGCACCACTAGAAGAGCTAATGAACTCAGCCAACCAGGAGGGACCCCTCATCCACATTGGTGTTTGTATTGCGTCAACCTTGCAACGTATTTGCGGTGCATTCGGCTGGCGGCGGGCAGGGATGCCCTTCCATGAGAATCTTGGTGACAATCTTTGATGCACTGGAGGTTATTGGTTGTTATATATTGGTTTGATGCCTTGAACTTTCACATATCTAGTCGTCCAGATTTTTAGATGTATTTCATAAAAGAATCTGAGCTGCATTGGGAGATAGCAATTTGCAGGTCCTGTTGCAGAGCACGTCACATTACGTCACAGCACGTCACAGCCGGCCACAGAACGTCACAGCACTATTTTCGGCACTTGGCACAAAATGCAAAAAATTGCCTGGGGCTTTGCACAATTTTGCAGATGCTCAGCAGGTTGGCCTGTGTTGGAGCTGCTGCCGGCGTGGCAACCGCCTTCGGAGCTCCTTTGGGAGGTGTGCTTTTCGCTGTGGAGGAGCCAGTTGGGGCACCTCGGGGATAGCCGGGCAGGCTGCGATCAGCTGAGTTCAGCTGTATTCACTCTGCAACATTCTAGAGCATTTGCAAAGACAGGCTTGGATCCCCTTGGATTCTCTTGGATCCATGGTGTGGCACTTCTGTCAACCAGCGAATGCAAACAAACCTGCAAGTACTGAGACTTTGCATGATGTAGTCAAGTTTCTTGAAAGCATGAACGCAGATTATACATATCTCAGAGAGCGAGAGAGATAGAGAGAGAGAGAGAGGGTGAAGATTAATATTAGAGATGCAAGAAAGAATGCTGTGCTCATGCCCCGGTTCTGTTTGCGTGTGAATTTTGATGGATTTTGATGGATTTTGCATGTTGCAGGTGGCCGTAGCTTGCCATAACTTGCCATAGTTGCGATCAGGAGCTGGGAAGCGTTCGAAGTCTGTCGCAACGAACTTTGCTATTGAGTTTTCTCGCAGCCTTCTCTGCAAGCTTCACCCTGAAGTCTTTAAATTTGACTGGAACCAACAAGCTTCTCACTTCAACTCAGCTTCCAAAATCACGATGCATGTCTCTGAATTTGGCAGTAACAAGTTTCAACACGGACGTCGAAGTCATTTGGATGTCGTTCCAATTTGATATAAGCTAGCAAAACTCAGATACAAAGCAACAATACATTGCTTCCTGGCAAAGACCAGCCGCAACCTGTCCAGAAGGTGTGCTGAACTTCCTTTTTGCATTGTTTGTGGATACAAATAAACCATGTTTGATGCAACTTTGCTATGATAGAAAGTGAACCCCAACTACATTGCAACAAATCGCAGCCAGCTCCACTGAGAACAAAGGTTAGTGGGTATGCAGAACAGGGTTTGCCAATCCAGGGAGGGAAAGAAAGAAAGAGAGAGAGAGAGGGAGTTGAGAAGTTTGAGGCTGACATTGTTCGCCTTGTCATTACCAACGAATACTGCCAGAAAGGCGTGAGCTGATGTCGGCAGTGTGATGCAGTGTGCATGTGTGTTGTGTGGTTGATGCCACGTTCGCAATGACAGCATTCTACTTGACTGTTGCAGTGGCTGCTCTTTGAGTTTGACAGCCATATCTGCGCTCAGATTATCTCAGATTAATTAAATTGTTCACAATGAAGCTGCATCCTACGCAACTGCTCCGCCACTGTTCAGGAGTGGATTTCGTGGGAGATGTTTGCGTTTTTCCTCACTGGAGTACTTGGAGGATTTGGGGGTGCTTTGTTTGTCATGCTGAACATTCGATGCACATCATGGCGAAGGGAATCTGTGAAGAAAGGACGTGTGTGGTTTTTGCCAGATGCTTGGATATGCAAATCATTGAAATGCCAAGCTATTGTGCATTGCCATTGTGATGTTGTTTGTATGGTATGCAGTTGTATCACGTGTTGGTCAGTTCAAAGTCAGGAATGCTTGGTGTCCCACAGACAGCCGGGCACTCTGAACGTCCTGGAATGTCTCATTCTTGCTTTGATGACTTCCTTGTTGAGCTTTCCGTTCTCCCGCCTCCTGCGGGCATTGAACACCGAAGCCGTTCATGCCTTGTTCGAGACATGTCCCAATGCTCGGCCACATCACTTTGGGCTTTGCGACCAAGAAGGTAATATGCCAAATACAAGCTTTCCAGCCAATGTCGGGCTGCTGGTTGCATCTGCAGTTCGCTTTATTCAGCTGCTCTACGTGTTTTAGATGTTGTTGCTTTTGGCTCCTCCCATTTTAATTTGGTTGGAGAGGAGGAGTGAGAGAGTGAGAGATTGAGACAAGACAGTGGGAGAGAGAGAGAGAGAGTGTGTGTGTGTGAGTGAGTGAGTCAGTCACTCAGTCAGTCAGTCAGTGAGAGAGACAAGCAGAGAGAGTGAGAGTGAGAGTGGGAGTGAAGGTTTTTTTCTCTCGTTTTGCATTTTGATCCCATGACGGCAAAATTTGCACCCCTGCAGAATGGACATATCTTTACATTGTCGTCAAATAGGAAAAACTTTGCCGATGCTTGCTTGAGTGGGCTCGAGTCGGGCCGACTGTAAATTCGACACCGCCATACACCTCCTATTATTTTGCAAAACCAGTGATAGACGGAATGGCTGCCGACCACACGATTTGAGGACAACCTACACCTTTGGCGCGGCCATTCCCAGTGGTCTCTTCATTCCATCTTTGCATCTTTGTGGTTTCATTACTTTTTGCAGGCTTTTCTGCAATGATAGTGTTTGGTTGTGTCCTTGGATGGCCTGCATTGTGTGTGTGCTAGTCTTTGCTATTCTAAAACAGATTAAAGTAGAAGAGTTTCGGATTTCCCTAGAGAAGTTGACTGACTTTGGTCAGCACATGTTGTTCCAATTTGTATCCATTTGTTCAGGAAGCCTTGAGAGGTTAGAAATTCGCAAAATCCTCTTTGTGAGATTATAGGATGCCCCTTGGCCCTTGGGAAGCACAACTAATCAATATATGAATCACTTTGAGGTATATTGGCGCCACCCTGGGTCGCTTCATTGGCAATCTTATCAGCACTGTGGCCAGCTCTGTGTCCCAATTCCCGGTGCACATCGAACCAGCTGTGTTCGCAATGGTAGGCCACAGAGTTGGGACCTTGTGGGAAGGGAGGGCTATCAAAGAATGACAAGGATCATGAAGGAGTTTCAAGAATAAGAAAATATACATCGGCGGAAGTTTGCATAATTTTTGAAATATTTTGAGCATCCTGAAAACCTTAAGGGTCCACCTTTGTTGGCGCGAGGCTCAAAGTTTCTTGAGACATGGCCCAGGTGCAATCAGCATGCTTTCGGGCTTCTGTCGCATGACAGTTTCCCTGGTGGTAATCATGTTCGAGCTCACAGGCCTTATCAAGATTGTTCGGAATGGTGTGACGGTGCCCCTCGAATAGAAAAGGTTTTCAAGGGAAGCTGTGAGGTATTTGGTTTGCCTTCAGATCCTTCAGATGTTCAACCCCATACAATCCCAAGCTTTGTGACACGTTTAGCAAAACGGATTTGGGGCAGTCAACAAAGGGGACACTACTGTGGTACAAATAGATACCAATAGCGAGTGGGTGATAGAGGTCATGGCTTTAGCAGAGCAGGGGCATCACGGATCCTCGCGGTACAAAACGGCAATGAACAGCACGTGTAATATTGCCCAATTGAAATTACAGGATGCCAATGGATGCCATGTATTGATACATAATATAATGTATAATATATAATTAATATATATTTCTTTATAATATATAATATTTAATACATAATATATAATATAATATAATTTAATTTAATGTATAATATACTCTGAGAGAATTTAATATAATATTATATAGAATATATTATTTATATTAAAATGTATAATTTAATATGATATTTAATATTTATATATATATATATATATTATAATATTTAATATATAATATTTAATATATAATATTTAATATATAATATTTAATATTTAAAATATAATATTTAATATATGATATATAATATAACCTAAAACAATATAATCTAGAATAATGTAAAATAATATAATATATTCTAAAATAATATATAATATATTATATAACCTAAAATAATATAATCTAGAATAATATAAAATACTATAATACAATGAAATGATAAAATATAATATATAATAATTAATATTTAATTTCATTTCATACAATGTATAGTATAATCTCAAAGAATATAATATAAAATAATATAATATAATATCATTTAATATAACATAATATTTTATAATATATTTGATATAATATAATATAATGTTTAATATAATATATAATTTAGGATAATATTATATGATATAATATAATATAATGTTTAATATAATGTATAATTTAGGATAATATAATATAATATAATGTAATATAATATAATTTAATATATATATATATACATACGTATATATATGTGTGTGTGTATGTATTATTGTATTTTGTACCAAAACTTGGGGCTGATCAGCTGGCAATTTCTGCATAAGTGTCCAGGACTATCATTGGCCCTTGGAACCCGCTGAAATCATGGAAGAAGTCTGAGTGCGGAGTACAGAACTTGTTGGCATGTTGTGGTCTTTGCTTGCTTACAGGACAAATCGTTATGAATCATAGATGATCAAAGATGCGGTTTCACGTGTTTGTACTCGGATGTTTCCTGTGCCTGTGTGTGTGTCTCTGCAACATCCTACAGGAGAACTGAACTACATCGTGCCCTTTATGTGTGCCGTGCTCACAGCAAAGTTGGTTGGTGACATGATGACGCCATCGATCTACGACGCACATGCCAAGCTCAATGGCGCCTTCGCTCACACACGAGCATTCGGTCCGGAGAGACTCATGGTTGTTGCCAGTGGTGCATTTTGGTTTGTTGCAAATTTTGTAGGCAGTTAATCAGGTGGTACTGTTTGGAATTACATGTATATATATAATTATAATTATATATAATTATATATATATACATATATATATATATATCATATATAAATATGTCTATCATATACATATCATATATATATATATCATACGATATGCACCGCTTTGCAGACTCGACTTTACTGTCTATGATGTGGTGGTTCCATGGTTGCGATTTCCTCCGACTCAGAGGAAATAATTGCGAGGAACTCAAACATTTTCTAAATTCAGTCGATTTCCAATCCGAAAAACATAGAGTTTTCACAGCATTTTATTTGGGAGCATGTACGGAGAGTTTTCACAACATGAATTGAGCGATTAATATATAGCAACAACGGGGACATACTCGGGAATTTGCTCCGTCGATGACTAGCCCAAGGCTCATAGTCATAGTCGTAGATGTGCAATGACGTTTAGATATCATAGCAGTCATAGCATCTAAGCGTCCAGCTTCCGGCAACAAGAGTTCGATCACCATGATGGATGAAATTGACGAAACCTTATCAGAAAGAGAGAGATAGAGGGATAGTGCCAAGACATTTCATGGGCGTGGTTCCAGTCGTAAACATTACCCTGAAAACATCGTGCTTTTTCCAATACTCATGAAGAGTGGCCTTCCAGACATCACATCACCCACTTGCGAACGCCACTGTGCAGCTAAAAATGCAATGCATGGATCCTTTCATTCAAGATGTCATGATCCACTCTATAAGCTTTACGCGGCTTCGTTGGAAAGTAACGTAACTTGGTTGGCTGCTGATTTTCTCTATGTATATGTGTACTTATTTTATTTGGATTCATATTGTACCATATATGGGAGACGGTTTTATTGTCTTTCTGGTACCTGAATGCCTAGCAGGTTACATGCCTGTGGAGGATCAGGAAAACCTTCGACCCTTGGCCATGGACAGCACGTGCAAACAGATACACGCAATTTTCAAGCATTGCAATCATTGTTTTTGTTTCACCCACTTGGCATTCAGGGCTGAAAAGGCTTTGAAGTCACCTGTCATTTCCACAGGCATGGAGCGAATTCCCTTCGTTTAATGCAAGACACACAGTCCTGATACACACCAAGAAATCAAACAAGAGCCATTCCTTTGTGAAACATAGACAGGTGGACAAGGCAGCCACCATACAACCAAAACAAAAAATATGGCCATGAATTCAAACCCTGGCACTGTACAGTACGCTGGTCAAAATCAAAATAGCTGGTAAATGGACATTCATCCCCCAAATATGGCAATATAGGTTTTGACATGTTTTGACCCCTACCCTTATACTGCATATGTAAGCATGTATAAGCTCTAGTGCCCGCTTGCACTGTTACGCTGTAGAAAAAGAGGTGGGACGTGTAGATAACAAGCCCCACCGGCCATGTGCCGCATGACTGCCCGAAAATGCGTGAGAGACACAAAATGTGACGAAGGTATCAATTGGCATCGGAGCAGTCACCACTCAGGATTTGATACTGTCTTGGCAGACATCAGCAAGCCTTGTACCTTCCTCAGCTTCTTGTGGCAGCTGGCTGTCCGTGAGTGCCAAGAGTGATTGGAAAGATATGGGTTTGAATTGATGACCAGTGAGCTGAGATTTGCTGGAATGTTGACGAATTAGATAAATTAGTGATCGATCTAAAGGTCCTTGTAAGGAGTTTTAATTGCGAAAGCCGTGCATGTTATGTTGGAAACCCTCGCGAAAGTTTTTTTTCCAGTTCGCGAAAGTAAAATTTTATGTCGCGAAAGTTTCGCGAAAGTTGGGTATTATAATCATTATATGTAAAGGGCTGCCACCCATTGCCGCCCGGGGTCCGGCAGGAGAAGGGCACCAGAGAATGCGAGTAGCAGTAGCCAAGTTTCCAAAAGTGAGGCTTTGCGAGAGCCAAACACCAAGGCCCCTGGTCTTCGCTTTTCCTTCAGTGCACCCCCTGCTGATGGCCGGGGTCTGTGAATAGGGATATTTTCGCGAAAGTTCCGCGAAAGTTATGCGAATGAGCGGGCGAAAGTCAAAGTGCATGTTGAAGGGGGTGGGCCAGTAAACTTTGCAAAAAAGAATCTGTCCTGAGAAGGGATTCCGTGATGCTAGCTGCATGTTTAAAAGGCTACCAAGAAGTGATCCGTGATTCTCTGGCGTAATTTGGCAGGTGGTGAACGAATCTTCATAAGAGGTGTTGTTGGCCAACATGGGCCGCGCGAAAGATAAATATGGAGTTCGCGAAAGTTTCGCGAAAGTAAAATTTTTGTTCGCGAAGAATGGCCGTTCCGGGATAAAGGAAATTTGATCAACAACCTATAAATGTTAACAACTAGTCCGTCGAGCATCTTTGGCGTTTGCGGCTGTTTATTTGTTCAACAGATTGACCCTTCAGTCCATCTCTCCTTTATTGCACGCTATTCTGGACATCTAATGACATTTTATTATAGTATATTATATATACTACATCAATCTTTATTGCATTATGTATTTAAGTATATATATATATAGATATTTGTTGTATATATATATATATTTACATTCAGTGTGTATATATATATATTATAAGCATGATTTTATTTATACACATTATTTTAATTATAAGCATTTTTGTATATACATATATCACGAAAGCTAGCTTCTGCTAGCTGAAGTCCCTCTTGTTTTAGCAAGGTATTGGGGTGGGCTGGAATCTCCAATCGCGAGAAACTTCTCAGTCAACTCCCCCCCTCCTCCCTCTTGCACAAGCAGTTTGGCCGCTGACCGTCAGCAACATCGGTAGCATTGGCATCCTCTGTATGATTTGCATCGTCAATAGCGCATGCCTCATTTCTCTTCAATTCATTTTTGCAGCGGCGCTCATGATTGGCATGTTCATTCATGGGTAGCCTTTATCTTGGCCTAGTTTCAGTTTCATGTTGCGCACGCACACCTACCTCTCATCCTTACATTCAGTTTTGCACTGCGTTACTTCTTCCCGCGCTTCCAAAGGCCCACTCCGATGCCGAAGGTAATCTTCCCCAATCACTGGTCATAATGTTGGCTTTCCTGAATTTCCTCATCCTTGTCCCCTCCAACATACACCGCTTCAATACATAGGTCTGGATGTTCACCTTACCAACATGCCCATACATGCCCCAGCTTCAGACCCGCTCGTCCACGTTGACGAAAAAGCTGCGCAGCTGCGCTGTGCCCTTTGTGTTTTCATGCCAAGCTCCCTGCCAAGCTCGCTTTCGTCCCTTACCCCTGGGCCTCATGTATATATACACATTATTAATCACATATATATATATATACATCATATTATATATATGTGTGTGTATATATATCTGTATACCTGTGCAACTATCATTGTATAATTTATAGACGCGTTCGTTGGACGATGCCATATAGAAACGCACCGATATTCTATGTTCAACTGAGATAACCAGCTGCTTTGCGTTTCTTGATCGAACATATTGCACAGCCGGGGGACATACACCTATGCAAAGAAATGCTGCATAACATACGGAAGCGCCCGCTCCAATGGCCAGATACATGGACGGGAAATGATGGGTACACAGTGACCTGGTGTTGTCAAAAATACATCCCAAGCCATACTAAGCCATCCTACATGCTCTACAATGCTGTACAAATCTGATCAAAATCTGTACAATGCTACTGCAGGTGCTTCTGGTGGCTCGGTGAAATCTGGCATTGAAGCATTGGGTGTTCCAGCAACCCATGTTGCGGTGCTCACACCCCAGGCCGCCTGTGCTACATGATATCCGCAGGTGTCACAGTTCTACGACCAAACAGACTGCATCTATTCCTGCCGGATGTTTTGTGTTTTTCATGTGTAGTAGATTCATGTAGTGTCTTTTGCAGAGCAACATGCTTTGCAAGTGTGTGGGCGCGCTCCTTCAAGAGTCATGACGAGAACGCTTCTATACAAAATTATCTTCCGTCCAAACCCTTGCAAGATTTGATGTTGTGTCCAGTTTGAGCCGCTTAGGCACCTTTGCTCACAGCATACTGACGCTTGGCAAATGCAAAGTTATGCCACACTTGCAAACATTGAGACAGCCTCTAGAAAGGCTCTGGGTCTTTGGGCTGTAGAAGCTTGCAAAGTACTTTGCAGCAGGTCCATGCAGGTCCTGCATGTTTTGATGTCTTGTCTGAGGTGCATTTCAGCAGAAGCCTGAGTTGCAGTACTGTGTCTGCGCAGAAAGTAGAAGATGTGGAAGGTGCCCAGATGGGCCAGATGCATTCAGATGCACCAGAATCTCTGAGAGTTTCTCGTGTTTGGTCGTTCCATGTCGTTCCTCATACTTCCTCAAGCCTGAGGGAACTTAATTTGTGCTGTCTTCCATGGAGCAACACCCAATGCTGTGCTGTGCAATGAGACTGTCCCAAAACAATTGAAAACCTCCGTGGGCAGGATGAGCGTGATCTCGCGAAAGGAGTTTGAAGATTTTCTGACGCAGAAAGTGTTTCCACTGTCAAGGCCACGACAGGAGGACTGTGGGTTGAATTATGGTGTGGTATGTTGTGGCAGTGCTGGACAACCCGGATCACCTTTGAAGTTGCTAAAGTGCGGCTGCCCGAGTCAGCTCAACATTTTACAACACGGAGATATGTACCAGATTCTGTCTGTTTGGCGGTGAGTGATGGACCGAGCTTTACATGTGCTAGCGCCGCCTCTCAATTTGTTCTGGCTCTTCTGGCGATTTTTTCATTGATAACGAGCGCTTGCTGTGTTGCCGGGCTGAAGCAACGCAAGGATATGCTATGATACTGCTTGATATGCTTTGATGATCTCTAATGGAACATGTTTGAGCAGACGATGAACAGGATTGATTTCAAGTCTGCCTTCTCCTGTCTATGTCCTGTTCTTTCGGTACCTGTAAGGACTACCAGGTACACCGGGACTTTGACGAAATGGATGATGGCCCGCGCAAGTTTGGAATGATGAGGTGCCCATCCTTCTCGAGTCTACTGGAGTATACAGGATCACCAACTATACCATGACAAATTGTCAGGTCTACTTCGAGTATCCAGTTGCAACCGATACTAGTGGGGAACAAGAATAACTTGTATGCTGACACCGCAAAATACAGGAAAACAAACACTGTCAGTCACTACTCACATACTGCACACAAGAGATATAAATTATATAAATGTGTATTCTTTCTCTTCATGTCTATTTGTATAGGAAATATATAATCAAATTATCTTTTTAGGGTTATTTAGGTATAATATTTACACATGCTACACATACATATGCCTATGTACTGTATTTACCAAAAATTACATAAACCCGTTTCACTCAATACATTCAAATGCATACAAAATCATCAGAAGTGCCTCTACATTCACATGGGCACATATATATATACATATATATATATATTATTATATTATATCTATATATAGCTAGAGAGATAGACAGTTACATTTACATATGATGTCTCTCTGGTTTGATTTTCTCCTTGTTCCCCCCATATTTTCATGGGCCCTATTCTCAAGCATTGCAAATACATAGACTGTGCGAGATATGGCATATGTACACACGCCGTCATTCACGCTTGCAGACCACAAGGCTGGATGACCGGACTGACCAGACCCGACTGACGACTGACCCACCGACAGACGAAGGATGAATGTAGTGGCAGCATGGTGCAACAATGAACCAGCAAGCAAAAGCAACAACATGTAAGATGTAAGCGTTCGTGGATATGCGGATGGATTCTCTGGACAGTTATGCACACCCATGCGCAGCAAAACCATCACACGACGCATGTGTTCCTAGGCAATACTGCATGTTCTGCTATTTGGTTTTGAACTTATATGTTCACATAGCTGCTCACATGCCACATGGTGTGGAGGTGTATCCGTATTGTCAGTATACCGCATACAATCGGGTTCTTTATGATCTTTTTTCTGTTCATGCATGTGTGTGTGAACCGTCTGAAGAGATGTAAAACTTCTAACTTGGCAATTTTTCAATTTATTAAGCTTTTGTGTGCGTGTTATCAGATTTTGCAGGGGAGTGGAGCAGGCCTGCAGAGCTCCACTTAACAAAGCTCTCTGCAGTGCCAGGAGGATATCACTGGAGACGTCCAATGACGTGCCTGCACAGTTGTGATCAGTGATCACCTCTTGTTCAGGGTTTGCTTCTATCCAAAGCCCATTATTTTGCAATCAGCGCGTGTGCATGGCCAGGGGGCTAAGCCGAGAACCCTCACTGGACATTTTTTTCATTTCTCTTTGTTCCATCTTTGTTCCATCTCTGTTTGAATCGGGTGAGTTGTTGGCGCAACTCAAAACGATGATGCAACTACACTGGCTATGGCGATGATTGCTCCATAATTTTCTCTCGGGTCTCTTCACCGACCCATTCCTGTCAGGTGTAACTGGATTGCTTTTGCACGTAAGAAGCATTCCACAACAGAATTCGCAATTACAGTTCTGAGCATGCGTGTTACTCACGACGGTTCGACAAGATGCTGTGAGCCCTTCGGGGAATATACCTCTCTAGGTAGGATGTTCGACGATGTTCGATCCTCCGACTTTTTGTCTGAATTTACACTTTTAATGTAATAATTCGACTACGTAAAGTGAAACAGATGGCCTTTTTTCATCTTTTCACCTGTCGGTCGAGTGAGTGTTGAGCAGCTGGCCGCAGTGTTGGGCTTCGCTTCTTTGCTGGGACCTTGTGCATTTGTAGCCGCCAGCTGCGACAACTTCCTTTTTCAACCTTGCTCAAGAGAGTGATCAGCCTATACCAGCATGTGCAACATGAAGGAATTTCCAGGCAGGTTCACGACTTTAGGTGTGGTCTTCTTTCTCTTCTTGGTTTCTGGTGAGGTTTAGTTGTGCATTAATTCGAGGGTTGAACACGTAAGCCGTCCAGAGGGTTGAGACTTGAAATTGGAGGGCCTTTGAGCCTGCACTGGTTGATGGATGCATCGTTCTGTTTGAAGTGTTAAGTCAATTTTGAACCTGGCCATGTTTCCATTCTCCTGGCCCTATCGACCATGGATGAGCTCACATCCTGACCAAATGACATCAGCCATGTGGCAAATCCAAGTCTTCCAGCTCCTTGCATGTGTGGACATTTCAGTGGAGGTGATCTTCAGATGCAACAACAGGCGCGGTCCCAAGCTCAGATTTCGTTCTTACAACAACAGAATGCACTCCTTAATCAACAGCTTGCCACTCAAGCTGCATCCTACATTAACCAACTTCAACAGTCCCTGCACCACTCGACTCCCAACGTTCCTGCATCACCACCTGTTCCACGGGCTCCTCCACCATCTGAGCCTCCACAACCAAAGGCTCCACCCGAAGGGACAAGTTCCACACTTCCTTCGTTCAATCCAGATGCGATGGTCCAAGAGCTTTGAGTCAATTTCAAGGAAGAAATGATGAGCACCCTTCGCCAGTTTCAAGACTCCAATCCACCTTCAGCCCTAAGCCTATACCTGTTCCACCCACTCATACCATTCCACCACAACCTCTGGTCACGCAACCTTTGGCTCCACAACCTTCCAAATCCCATCGAACACCGGTTCCTCAACGACGGTCATGAACACCACGATCAACGCGTGAAGAACCCCGGGGTTCCACCGACCGTCGTCCGGACAAACGGTCCATTTCTCATCGTCGCAGTCCACCTCGACGAAGAGCCAAATCCATTCAATCAAGATCCAAACCAAGTCCCTGCAAGTCTTCACGTTCACCACAACCTCCTTCACTACGACCACGACCACGCACAAGGACACCTATACGCCACCTCGGAATGACAACTCACTACGGCTGGAACTACGGCCCATAGGATCAATATGTCCAATCCGGCCGCTATGACCAATGGGACAATTACGTTCACATTCCCACCAAGCCCGTCTCCATACGGCACAAGGCACAACCCACCTCCAAGCCAATTGCAGCCTACTCTACTGACAAACAATACTACTCCCAACACCAATACTACTCCCACGGCACGAAGGAGAATCCACGCCAATACTCCAAACCTGGCCATCACAAGCCAGGCAAGCCAAAACCAAAAGACCACCCGCCTCAGCGCTCCAATCGCGATGAACAACTTCAAGATGGCGAAGTCTACCTCGAACACTTCGAGGCCTCTCATGATGAATGGATCTCACAGGTCCAGTGGCAGGCACTGACACACAAATCTCGTGTTAAAGCTGCCTGTGAACCTCCTGAACACGAGCGTCCCCAACCGTTGCGAACGGTCAACAAAAGCTTTGATGGATTCGGCCACCAAGGCTCTGGGCAATCTGGCACCTGACATCCCCTCCCACAAGATCAAACTTGTGGTCCATGTCCTTGCCGGGGCAAGTCTTCTCGACTCCGTCGACCTTGGGGATGCACGAAGGCTACCACTTCCAGTTAGCAAGAAAAATGCTTTACTGGCCCCCATGCCAGAGTTACAGAAGTTCCGACTCCGTCCACCTTTTGGTGGCAAAACCTGTCATACCTGGGCGCTTGTCCATGGAACATCGGTTTCAGCCACTCAGCGTATTCTCCTTGATTCCTGTTGATTTACAGTATCTACTGACA
>CAMXCT020002484.1:0-40000 GCA_947184155.2 Cladocopium goreaui | reverse complement strand
TCTTGCGGTTTTCTGCAGGTTTTCTCATTCTTCATTGTCCATATTTCATATTCCTTTGCGACACGTTTGAATCGTCAAGTCTCCGGGTTTCTTCTTCTATCATTACTTTGGTGACTTCACCTTGTGGATGCTGACTTCGTGGATGTGTTATTTCTTCTCATTTAACTCTTTGCGACATGTTTGAACTATGTTTCTTCGCATTCCTTTACGTCCCATCGTCATGTCTGGTGTCAAACGTGATTCTGCAATGGCAAACTTGTCTTGGCCAAGTTCTAACAATCGAGCTTCTCCTCCGAGCACCTCGGAAGCGGACACCCACATGGAACCTACAACCGGCTACCTCAACAGCTACTCCACCCCAGGGGCAGAAATTGTCACTCCGCCGTATATGGCCGAGGTACATCAGCACTACCCAATCAGATTGACTTCCACCATCCAGGTGAACAACAGTAACAACGGCTTCAGTCGGCTGCGAGAACCTGAGGATTTCTTTTTTCGACTCACCGGAAACAAGACCATGGCTCCGCGGCTTTCGGATTTGGTCTATCGCTTCGACATGGAGGCTCCCCTTTCGCTGATTTCTCTGAGAATCAACGTCCGGTTGCTACTTCCTTACCCACATCGATGGTTCCCGAACTGGCATCCCAGCTGATTGATTTGCTCTTTGGGCAATCTGAGTCGGGCACTACCCCTTCTGCTCCCGCTTCTGCGAACAGCATTCTTGCAAACCAACTACAGGCTCTTGCTCAGGGACTTCAGGCTTTGGCATCATGGCGCCCTACTAACTCTGGTGCTTCTGAGGCAGCTTCAAAGATTCACGTGAGCCATCCAGTTCTATCTTCCGAAAAAGAAAGCCCTGCCGTCGCAGGGTGTGTGTGTGTGTGCGTGTGAAACATCTGAACAGATGTGAAACTTCTATTCAAGGAGTATTGCCCTCAAACGCAGGGGGCGCCAGTGATGCACACTGGACTGGTACCAACGAAGACGCCAGCGTGTCATCTGTGATATCGATGGGGACGCTCATCGACGTACCTGCTTTTTGAGATTTACTGCAATGGCACGGGGCTAAGCCAAGAATGATTTATTATGCATGACGTTTCCATGATCATGGCACAGGACTAAGCCGAGAACCCTGAGACAGCGATTTCCCAGCTCGCCAAGTTTGTCAAGTTTGCAACACTTGTCGAGTTTACATTGCTCCTGCAGGGCTACCGCAATCTGATTATTTTATCCGTTACACTTTGTGGAATTATTTGATTGGGCTTCTGGTCATTGTCCTTATTTGCGAATTTGTGAATAAGCTTCGCACTGCACATTGAGGAGGTCTACAGGATCAATAATCTTGTTTGGTTGCACGATTTGGGATCCAGTTGGATCACTCCAATGATCCAGTTCTTTTCTAGTGTGTGCATGGAAGACCCTGCATTCGCACGCGTTCCAGGTTCTGGGGTCAATCTCGAGCTGTCAATGGACCGCGCAGGCTTCCGACCGTCGCGACAACTACCTGCTTACCGTTGGCAATTTGTTTTCACATGTTGCTAGGACTTGGCAAGGGCTATTCATTTTGCCGTTTTGGGTTCTAGTATTATATATGTTTGTTTGCGTTTTTGGTTCACGTCATCCAGACTGGTTTTGACTTGGACTTGCTCTGTTCGGTCCAGATCCTTGAAAGTGTCTTTGAAATCACAAGATTAATGAGAGTCAATGGATCAAGAAAACAGGATGTTCACGCAAAGAACAACAGTTGCGAAATCATACCCATTAGGAGGCTTCGTTTTTCAAGCGTTGTGGCGTGATACGTCTGTAAGAATTCACCATTGCCAGCACGTTTCAGGCCAAACACTTCAGTCATAGGTGCAGCAAACCCTGTGGAGCTCCAACGCCTTGAAACCCGGCTCAACAACTCCGTTGTCTTGAGAAGTTGTGAAAACGATTGAACATGTGTGCAATATGTAAAAGCTTGCCTAAACATGTTGACATTTGACATCAATGTGTATGATCATGTTTACATAACTGCCCCTTTGCTAGTCACGAAATTCCCTGTGGGAAGGCGTGCAGCGGCTGTCAAGTCCCGGAATGGAAGGCATTCTGATGTTTTTGGCATTGTTTGGCATTGTTTGGCATTGTTTGGCATTGTGGCATCAGGAATCCAGTCCTGAAAGCACCAAGAAGGCATCCAACTCTCCTGACAGCTGAAATGAGGGCCGCGGGATCCGCCAGGGCTGCCAAAGAAGCAGAACTGAGTTGTTTGAGCCGTTTGAGTCGTGAGTTGCTGGCTTATGCTGGTTCTGTGGTGGAACGCATTGAAGTAGATGCAGTTCCGCATGCTCCTCAAAGCTCGCAGGCCGATCTCACTTGCACAAGGTCGAAAAGTTTGGCAGGTTCAACGAGCTGCGGGGATAGATAATGAGTTGATGGTGATGACGACGACGACGACGATGATGATGATGATGATGTTGGTGATAATGAAGATGGTGATGATGATGATGATGGTGATGGTGATGTTAAAACATGTTAAAGCCTGTTAAAGCAACTTCAGTGTTTGCAGGAAAAGTCGACAACAGGCTTACATGGGCTTTCCATGTCCAACTGTGAGGGCTTTTCCCCACCTGCCAGGTGAGGGTCTCTAGATTTTATCAGAGGTGCTGCCCGCCTCCGCCTGCCTCCGCCTGCCTCCGCCTGCCTCCGCTTCGACCTTTCCCCCCTCGGGCTCCACCTGCAGTGGGCACTGCCGGACCTCAACTGCAAGAGCCAGCACGTAAGTCTGTGGAGTCTCTGAAGTCTGAAATATTGTTTTGGCTTGAAATGTCGGCATCTACGATTCGTGGCGCGCTATCGTTTTCTTGGAAATGACCTGGATTCATTTTCAGTCTGGATCTCGGAAGTGGAGGTTGCAGGGATTCGCTGGGAAGCCCTGCGGATCCTTGAAATTATGGTTCTTTCATGTTCTTTCACGGTATTTGTTTTGATCATTCCAACATGCGAGAGGTTTGTGATGCTTTGACCGGCTTTGACCTGGTTTGGCACTGTTCTCACATAGTTCCCCACATCGTTGTCTGGGGTTCTTGTTTTTGGTTGTGCACTTCTGCCTCCTCCCGCCGCCTCCTCCCGCCGCCCGCCGCCCGCCGCCTGCTCACACACAACTTGTCACCACACAACTTACTCACACACACAACTTACTCCCACACAACACACACACAATTTGTCACCACACAACTTCCCTACACACAACTTGCACACACACACACTAGACAAGAATGGATCATTATATGATCCGGCAGGAACTGAATCCTGTAACATGCAAATTAGACGAGAAACAAATTAATCTACGAAGCATCCTACGAATAATGGAAGTTGTCCTGAATGATCTTCAAGTTCAGAATCGACATCAAATAGAATAGAAATTGTAGACGTTAATAAACCAAAATTGTTGTCGTCGGCGACGAGATCGGCGAAGGTGTCCCAACTAGTATATCGGCGATGGATCGGCGATCATGAAAATAAACTCCAAAAAGATTGTTCAGATTGCGGCGACCGTGTAAACATGAAATAATGGTGTTGGGGTACTTGGCTTAGCCCCTTGCCATTCACAAGCACTGATTGCAAAATAATGAAAAGAACAGCTTATTCAACAGTTCAAACAGACTTCTGCAGGTACACATCAGGACGTCTCCCAATGCATCACCAGAGAATGTGGGCGTCTTCGTTGGCAGTGATCCCACAGACTCTGTCACTGCCCCCTGCGTAACTAGTGAAAAACCAAGAACGAAGTTTTACATCTTTACAGATGAGACACACACACCCCGCCGTAGCAGGGTTTCATTTCAGGAACTCTTGATCTGGTTCCGTTTCCAAAATGATTGGTTTGCCGTAGAACTCCGGGTGCAAAAAGTTGGTAAAAGAGATTTCGTAGTCCCAGGAAGGATCTGCAAGACAGAGTCTGTTGTCCACATAGCGAAGTAGGCGAGCTGAAAGGTCCATGGTTGTCAGGGTAGTGCGGTAGGTTCGGTACCAAATTTCTTCCGACAGGGCGACGACCATCATGCAAAGGGCTGGGCTCAGAGGGGAACCCATGGGTGAGCCTCGGATTTGCTCATAGACTGAGGTGCCGATGGAGAATTGGGTCATCTTCAAGGACATCAGAATGATGCGTTCAATATCACGAATGAAGATCTTCCGGGTCACGTTCAGTGTGCGGCACGTACGTCCTTTGACAACATCTCCTGTGGTGTTGCCCGGGGTTGCCTTCACAGAGATGATTTCGTCCGGGTCTGTGCTCATGATGGCAGAAAGAAACTGCAAGGTGAGTCGCCAGCTGTCGATGAATCTATCAGTGTCGATGCTCGTGAAGAAGCCAGCGAGGTCTTGATTGTGTATACGTGGTGTAGGAAGACTGTCGAAGTCGGTGTTTTTGAGGAGCTGGATGAGATCAAAAACATCTCCCTTTGCCAGGTTGTGAGGGAAAGCTTGTGGTAATAGGTGGTAGATCATCTTGGCAATGCAATTCAACATGGGTCGAAAAGGTGCTGCATGTAAAGAAGCTAACAATCGGTCTTCCTGCCAAGAACTGTTTTTTGCGTTTTGGTAGAACGTAGGCATTCGGTAGATCTCGGCCAGCCCCAAGAGCCCATGGGTATGATTTGCCAAACTGCTTGGTGATCTCGGCGATGGTCTTCTCGATAATGTAGTTTGGGCTATCTTCCAGTTTTCGAAATACTAATGGGTCGGCGAAGGTCTTGGTGAGACACTGGAAGTAGATCATGGGGCAATAAATCCGCAGGGATGTAGCCCGCTTGTCTTCATTATGAAAGATAGCCTCCGAGAAGAGCTGCTTGAAGCGTGTGATGTCCTTGTGGGTGATGTGGTTGTGGAGCGAAGTGTGGTGGGAGTGGATAGACCGTTGCCAGAGTTCATCGAGGTGTACTTTTGGCAGTGAAGGGAGTGAGTTCCTCGTAGTCCATGTTTGCAGAGCTGAACGAAGGGATGTGTATATTTCTTTGGATGGTGGAAAGATTTTGTTTTGAAGTGAACCCGTAGCTATGGATGTAAAAGGTGCATCATCGAAACGTAGGTTGTCTCCGTCGAGGACAAGGTGTTGATCGGGTTGGTGAGAAGGAAGTGAATGTTGTTGGAGGGCTGAACATGCACATTGTGGGGTCTCGCCGTCAGCCCACCTGGTAGCCGCTTCTTTGTGGTTGCATAGACTGTCCATGACAGAGGGGAATTTTGTGAATACAATACCAGTGGAAGGAGTCTGTAGAGTGGTGTTGTAGTGCTTGGTGCCGTGGACGTGGGTGGTGAGAAGCTGTCGGAGTTGACGAGTCCAGTTTGTAGCCAGCAGCCAGGGTGCTCGGAGCGGAACAGGTTTTCGTACTCTTTTGGCTTTCCAGAAAGTCAGGGCCCGGTCGATGGCGTTGGTAGCGTACGAACGTTGAGGTTCTCCCAAGTTGTTGGCGAGGCGTCGAATGAAGTAACATCCATTTGGGCCAATCTCGTTGGAGCGAAGTCGTTTTTCCATGTGAAATCTCTTGACCGAATTGCTACCGAGGTCTTGGATAATTTGCCAAAGCTGAACTCGGCGACCAAAAATAGGACTGTGTAGAGCTCGCCGTACTTGTGTAGGTGTGGACTTCCATCGCAGTTTGCGCCACAACGAATAGAATCCAAACTGGCGTGAACTTGAAAACTTGGTCCGCGGAATGAGTCCCTTCCGGCAATTGAAAAACTGATAAATAAACGGAGTATTCAATCGAGGTTGCCACAGTTGAATTAAGGCTTGTTCCAAAGCCCAAAAGTTGGATTTGTTGGTGTAGATCGGAAAGACAGACCACATCCAGAAATTATCAAATCTGCACCAAAACCGTAAGGCAACTTCGGCCAAAACGAATTTATTCTGTTGCACCTGCAGGAATTTCCGATAGCGCGAGTGTTCACGATCCAAAACAAAAGAAGAAGTGGAACCCACATAAAACTTCGGTTGGAAATTTGCAATATGGCTAAACCGAACGTACACCGCTTGGGGTGTTTGAAGCATTGGAGGGCGACGTGTAAGTCGTCCCAAGATGTGCAAAAGAAAATGCGCCGCAACGGAGTGCCTTTCAACAAGGCCTGCAGTTTCGAATTAGCTTGTGGATGTAATAACACATACTGGCCCATCAATGCCGTTTGCAGCATCCGGTAAGCAAAAAAGATATCAACAGAGGGAGATAAAGTGAAAGGAGTCAACAAAGCCAAAGCAAGAATACATGAGTGCGTAACGGCCAGAGTTCGTATAATCCGGGCTGCTTTTGAGCCAGGCGAGGTCAAATACGAAGCTAGTCAGGAGTGCATCAGCATGGCTACCGTCATGACCTTGAGAACAATCTCATCCGTGGTTGCATTCTTGTGTTTGCAGGGATCAATGCCCATCGCTACACTGGCTCTCTGGAGCGTCTTGGCCGCGTCATCCGGTTGCTGTTGCCACCATTCCAGCACTTTCTCCAACTGCTTCTCCAAAGTATCTTGTTTGTGTTGAGGGAGTTTCAAGTCCTTCAACCATTTTTTGTACTGGGTCTCGGTCAGCGAGGAAGGTTGGTTGTCCACAAGCCAAGAATTGACGGATCCCGGAGAGACCAGTAAAGACGAAGGGTCAAACGATGTTTGAGTCGATGGTTGTCCTTGTAGTGCTCGTCCAATCGGTGTTGAAGCCGTTCCCGGGACTTCAGGTGCGGTTGGTGGCTGCGAGGAAGTGTCCGATTTCATCTTTGCCAGTTCAGCTTCTAATTCAAGAATGCGCTGTTGGCTGGCATTGTCAGCGGAAGGTTGGGCTGGAAGCCAAGATTGAAGTAATTGGGCAACCTCTTTGGCCATGTTCTGGGTGGCTTCCTTTTGGTTCACAAATTGGCCAGCAGAGCGTGACTTGAAAGTAGCCAGCTTGTCCAAGTCCACGTTTCTTGTGCGTAGTTGTGAGACCAATTCAGCAATAAATACTGTGGTGCCTATGTTGTCAAAAGGGAGGACGAAGGTTTCTCTGCCGTAGGCAATACGGCGGAGCCATGTGTTGTGTAATCCTTGGTACAAGAACTTCCAAAGTGGGACTTGTAAAGGATCCATACCTTCGATGTCTTTGTAGCTGGAGAATCGGCTTTGGCGGATTTTGGAAGGGAAATCCAAACCATTCACCTCGTTGGAGTCATGAAAATCAACGTCCGGCTTCCATTGTTCCACTGGCGGGATTTCGATGGGACGACAAGTGTAGCCGTCGTGGATTGGAGAACTCCCCACAGGTGATGACATAGGTCTCGGCGATCTCAGGGTGAGAGTGTGTCGTTGAGGCGTAAGGTTTGCGTGGTCAGGAGGTTGCTGTGAGAAGGTCGGTGGTGTAGGTGGGAAAGATGGTGTGGTCTGGGTCCAAGTTGGGCGTGTTGAGAACGATGAAGTCAGTGGTGGTGGAGGAGGTACTCCAGCTGGATGCCAAAAGGGGCGAGGGGTCGTCATTGCATAATGCATAGGGCCACGAAACGTCGGTACCGTTTGATGCCATGCATGATGAGGTCGTCGAGGTGTGCGCGAGCGATCAAGCAGGGACATCAATCGGATCTTGGCTGAATTGAGAAATCATGTCCTGGGACGCCATGGTGTAGACAATAGCCACGGGATGCTCGGACGAGGATAATAGCGATAAGCCAACTGAAAAATGCGGTAAGGGTGAAAATGCAGTGCGAAAGGGTTACACGCCCGGGTTTGTGTGAAACATAATGTGACACGATGGGGTGAGTGGCTTAGCCCCAGCCATTATCAGTAAACTGACGTGACGCTTCGCAAATAGTCAAAATCTGTTTGGTGTGAAACCGTATCTCAAGGGGGTGCTCGGCTTAGCCCCAGCCATTCAATCGAGTGCTTTCCAATGAAATACGCAAGGATGAAAATATAGAAGATGAACTCCTTGAATAACATCATGGAGATCGCAGGCAGCAGTTCATATAAGTTTTGACGGAAGAAGTGGCGGTGAATACCGAAATGTCGGGAGAAGCATTGTTACTCCAAAAAGGTCGGTCGGGGCCACTGGGCTCAATAGTTCTCTTCATTGGGGCAATCGCTGGATTTCAAAGTACTCCGCAATGGTATAGTGCTTACCAGCGCGATCTGGAGGAGTCGTGAGCTGAAGTGCGGGACCGAGAGTAGCCTTCGCAATGTTGATCTCGAGAACGACCTTCCCGGTAAGATGAATAGTTGCCTCGCTGATAATGCGTCGAGTCGTGCCATGTTGAGTTGTTGCTCCAGTAGTGACGATTGTGATCTGGAGTTGTGTGATCTGTGGTCTCGTAGTGGGTAGTGGCCGGTCTGGTGTGGGTGATCGGTGGTGTCGGTGGTGGGTTGGAAGGTGCAGGTATATCAGTGGCAGTGGTGGATGGTGCAGGTGGTCCATGATCGGGTGGTGGGTTGTCTGGAAGTTCACGTGGTGCCGTGACAGTTGATGTGCGTACGGCTTGTGGGGTGCGGGTGATCAGCCCTTGGAAAACCGAGTGAGTGGAAGCGACATAGCATACCGAAGCGCAGCTGGAGTTCATTGCCGTTGCACCGTCTTTTCCTCGGGCAATCCTTTGAATAGCACAAAGGCGTTGAATTTTGTCATTTCCTCCAGATTGGGCCCTCATGCATTTTGGGGAGCGACAAATGGCCAAAAGGCCTGATGGGTTTTGTCCTTTGCCAATTTTGTAGAGCTAAGATGTGCATAACTTGACGGAATACGCTGGCAGCTCCTCGATGTCGGCGATCTCAGATGACATGCCGAAGAATCCGTAGCACGGGTACTGGGTTGGTATGCCAGCTTCGTTTTTTGTCCAGCTAGCTGGACGGATGCAATCTTCAGCAAGAATTTTGGCAACTGATTCCCAACTCGTTTTGTGATAGCTCAGGTAGGTGCCCGAGTGTTCACCACGATAGATAGGTTTTTTGGGTAACCCCGTTGGCACCGTGATGGTCAGCAGGTTCTCCGGCTCCACATAGAAGGCCTGTGTTCTTCTTGCCAGGCTTAAGTCAAGTAGTCTTGCTTGTGCGAAGGCCTTGGCAATGTTCATGACGGTGGCCTGACTGGCTTTGATGAAAATGAGGTCATTGTTCATGGTACGATGGGGCTTGGCCAACTGATTGAACATCTCATCAACGAAATTGTTGAAGAGGATTTTGGTGGGCTGGTCAAGTTCAGTACGAAGTGATACTACATGATCATGGTCCAGTTCTGTCAGGCATCGTACTCGTTGTGGGTCTTCAGCAGCCGCAAGAAGTTCGTTGATTTCGATGTCATTTTTGTCGAACTGTGAAATTGAAAATGCTTCTGCTGCATCGGAGGTTTCGCTGTCACCATCTGGTAGACGGAAAGCCACGGCTCCAAGTGGTGCTGTTGCGTGTACAGGTGGGTTTGATGGTGGATCAGAAGGTGGTGGTCCCACAGGGGATCTGGGTCGGTTGGTGTCACGGTGGTGGTCTTCTGGATAGTGGCTGTTGTTCCAATTGCCCCAGGAGTCATCGACATCTGGTGTGGGAATGAAAACCGGGTCCGGAGGACGTACTGCTGGTCTCAATATAATTTCATGGCCTCGGGTGACGAAGGGGAGTTCTTGAGCGGGGCGGAGGACTTGAACGGTGACGTCGGTGAGTTGTTGGTGAGCGTCGTCTGGGTGGTGACCGTCGTCGGTAAGTTGTTCGGCGATCTTTGGGATGTTTAGTTGAGGATCGATGTCGAGGAAGAGGAGAACGAGGTCGTTCTGCGCGATTCGATGATGAGGAGGTAGTCAGCGATGGGAATGTGCAGGTGATCGAGGGGAGCGTGATCGTCGGGTCCTGGAGCGAGGTCTTCGCGATGGTGATGTCGACGAAATTGGAATGGGTGCTGGTGGAATCGAGGAAGTATTGTGATCCGGAGCTGCAGGTTCAGTGGGTCTGGCCTTCGGGGCAGGTGGAGGCAGTGGTGTAGGTGGCGTCGAGGTGGGTGATGGCATCGGAGTGGGGCCGATTGGTGGTATCTCTTGGTGGAGAAGTTGTTGTCGTTGTTCTTGAAGGCGTTGGGAGTCAAGGATCATCTGCTGCTGAGCTTGAATGAGACGGACAGATTCTGCGAGTTGTTGTGTTGTAGCGCCCAACGTTGCCAATTCTGATGGAAGGGACGGTGGAAGTGTAGACGCTGGAGTTGGAGGTGCAGCGGGAAGTGAAGCCGATGAAGCCTTCGGAGCTGAGCGGCGTGGTTTGTCAGGTTTCTTCTCTGATCGAACCTTTGGGGCTGCTTTGAGTGCCGTGTATTGAGGTGCAGCTGGTAGCCACTGGTGGAGATTGAAGAACACGAGGTGGGTAAGGTGAGCCTGGTAGAGGTGTAGGTGGTGTAGTCGGTGCTTGGGATGTAGTCGGAGCAGTAGGCCATGTTATCGGAAACGTTGGTGCCGTTGGAGTTGCAAAAGCTGGTGGAGCGGTATGCAAGGTAGTCGTATCAGAACCCAAGGGTGTAGTTGTAGTAGGTACAAGGTGTGGAGCTGGTACTGCATGGGGGGCTGTTGCAAGGGAAGCGAACGACGGTGGCGGTGTAGTGGAAGCTGTCGGCAGGAATGAAGTCGAAGAAGACCACGTAGGATGTAATGCCGAAGGTTGCCCAAATAAATGTTCAACTGGCGTTGGCGTGGTTCCGGGCATCTGAGGTGGATTGATCGAATACTGATGTGGGTCAATAAGGTATCCAGGATGAGGAGTTGACGACGAAGAGGGTGTGGTCTGGGGGCTGATGCGATCGGGGGTGGTTGGGTTGGCCACGTCGAGGATGGAGTCGCAGATTGCGGCGGAGTAGGCCAAGATGTCGGAGGAGTCGTCCACGGATACATCGCTCAGATAGGAAAGAACTACAGTGGAAAGTCACACAACAGGATTCAGTTCCTAAACCTAAAGTTCGTGCGTTATGCCAATCCAGGCCCGTGGTCAAGTCTTGCCCCAATTGGCATAAACGGCTATCAAGTTCCAACGAATTAGGTGCACAATATGTTTGACCTCACCAGACAACCATCAAAAGAAAGAGTCACCAAACCTGCAAGGCGTGTGCCTGCCTGCAACCTTTCTCATGGTCATGTTTCACCGCAAAAGCTGACGCTGCAGAGAAAACAAGGTTTCGGATGGTTTCGACCGCTTTCACTCTGATAGAAAGGCAATTTGGCGAGGAACCCTGGGACATCCGGAAGAGCGGGACATTGTGAAAAAGGTGCATAACCGTAAGGCCAACTGTTGCACTTTACTTAGACGAATTACTAATTCAAAAGTGTAAATTCGGAGGTCAATTCAGTCGACATTGACCCCAACTGGGGTTGCCTCAATTGGCCCTATGGCACCATGTCGGAGTCACCATAGGAATCACACTAGACAAGAATGGATCATTATATGATCCGGCAGGAACTGAATCCTGTAACATGCAAATTAGACGAGAAACAAATTAATCTACGAAGCATCCTACGAATAATGGAAGTTCTCCTGAATGATCTTCAAGTTCAGAATCGACATCAAATAGAATAGAAATTGTAGACGTTAATAAACCAAAATTGTTGTCGTCGGCGACGAGATCGGCGAAGGTGTCCCAACTAGTATATCGGCGATGGATCGGCGATCATGAAAATGAACTCCAAAAAGATTGTTCAGATTGCGGCGACCGTGTAAACATGAAATAATGGTGTTGGGGTACTTGGCTTAGCCCCTTGCCATCCACAAGCACTGATTGCAAAATAATGAAAAGAACAGCTTATTCAACAGTTCAAACAGACTTCTGCAGGTACACATCAGGACGTCTCCCAATGCATCACCAGAGAATGTGGGCGTCTTCGTTGGCAGTGATCCCACAGACTCTGTCACTGCCCCCTGCGTAACTAGTGAAAAACCAAGAACGAAGTTTTACATCTTTACAGATGAGACACACACACACACAACTTGTCACCACACAACAACTTGCTCACCTTCACTTTGCGTGGCAGGCGTGGCACTTGGCAACATCGACCTCCACTTTGCGTGGCAGGTGTGGCTCTTATGGCACTAGGCTGGCTCTGGTGGCGCGCTTGGTTCTCAGTGGATGCCGCGGTCGCCGCGGCTGTTTGCGTGGCAGGCGTGGCACTTGGCGACATCTGCCTTCACTTTGCGTGGCAGGCGTGGCACTTGGCGACATCGACCTACACTCTACGTGGCAGGTGTGACAATTGCGGCATCTGGTGGCGCGCTTGGTTCCCAGTGGACGCCGCGGTCGCCGCGGCTGTTTGCGTGGCAGGCGTGGCACTTGGCGACTATCGACCTTCACTTTGTGTGGCAGGCGTGGCAGTTGGCGACATCGACCTCCACTTCGCGTGGCAGGTGTGGCACTTAGCGCGCTTGGTTCCCAGTGGACGCCGCGGTCGCCGCGGCTGTTTGCGTGGCAGGCGTGGCACTTCGCGACATCTGCCTTGACTTTGCGTGGCAGGCGTGGCACTTGGCGACATCGACCTCCACTTTGCGTGGCAGGCGTGACAATTGCGGCATCTGGTGGCGCGCTTGGTTCCCAGTGGACGCCGCGGTCGCCGCGGCTGTTTGCGTGGCAGGCCTTACACTTGGCGAATCCCCCCCCCTTTAACCCTAGAATATTTTGGGGGGGTAAGGCAAGAAATTTCTGAGAAATATTTCGCCTGACCACGTGAAATATTCCCCCCCCCACGTGTTTTTTGGGCTTCGAAAAAACGTGGGGGTGGGTCCTCCGGATGCCACATTTTAGCCCAGAGATGGTATGACACACCCTTTCATTTTGCGTAAAACGAGCGCGCTTCTACACGCCGACACTGTTCCTTTTTGGACCTTTTTAGTCCTTACGCGGGTAGGGCCTACGCGCAAACACACAACTAGGTAAATGGTAACTGCCGGTTTCCAAGAAAGTAAATAAGAGAGTGAACTTGCCAAACAGCCTTCAGAACATGACATTCAGCCTTGAATTCAACCACGCCCAGAGACCATTATAGACCAGATTTTTTTTAGCTGAAATATTTCACTTTAGGGAGGTGAAATATTTCTAGGTGTGGGGGGGGAGACCCCCCCTAAAATTAAATATTTCAATTTTTACCCCCCACCCCCACCCCCCCCTTAACGGGGGGGGGATCTTGGCGACATCGACCATCACTTTGCGTGGCAGGCGTGGCACTTGACGACCTCGACCTCCACTTTGCCTGGCAGGTGTGGCACTTATGGCACTAGGCTGGCTCTGGTGGCGCGCTTGGTTCCCGGTGGACGCCGCGGTCGCCGCGGCTGTTTGCGTGGCAGGCGTGGCACTTCGCGACATCTGCCTTCACTTTGCGTGGCAGGCGTGGCAGTTGGCGACATCGACCTACACTTTGCGTGGCAGGTGTGACAATTACGGCATCTGGTGGGGCGCTTGGTTCCCAGCAGTCACCGCGGCTGTTTGCGTGGCAGGCGTGGCACTTGGCGACATCGACCTCCACTTTGCGTGGCAGGTGTGGCACTTATAACACTAGGCTGGCTCTGGTGGCGCGCTTGGTTCCCAGTGGACGCCGCGGTCGCCGCGGCTGTTTGCGTGGCAGGCCTTACACTTGGCGACATCGACCATCACTTTGCATGGCAGGCGTGGCGCTTGACGACCTCGACCTCCACTTTGCGTGGCAGGTGTGGCACTTGTGGCACTAGGCTGGCTCTGGTGGCGCGCTTGGTTCCCGGTGGACGCCGCGGTCGCCGCGGCTGTTTGCATGGCAGGCGTGGCACTTGACGACATCTGCCTTGACTTTGCGTGGCAGGTGTGGCACTTGGCGACATCGACCTCCACTTTGCGTGGCAGTCGTGGCACTTATGGCACAGGGCTGGCTCTGGTGGCGTGGACGCCGCGCTCGCAGCGGCTGTTTGCGTGGCGGGCGTGGCACTTGGCGACTATCGACCTTCACTTTGTGTGGCAGGCGTGGCACTTGGCGACATCGACCTACACTCTACGTGGCAGGTGTGACAATTACGGCATCTGGTGGGGCGCTTGGTTCCCAGTGGACGCCGCGGTCGCCGCGGCTGTTTGCGTGGCAGGCGTGGCACTTGGCGACTATCGACCTTCACTTTGTGTGGCAGGCGTGGCACTTGGCGACATGGACCTTCACTTTGCGTGGCAGGTGTGGCACTTACGGCATCTGGTGGCGCGCAACATATTCACACACACAATTACACACACACACACACACAACTTATCCACACACAACAACTTGTCCACGCACAACTTGTCCACACACAACTTACTCACTAACAACTTGTCCACACACAACTTGTCACCACACAACTTGCTCACTCGCAACTTGTCCACACACAACTTGCTCACACACAACTTGTCCGCACACAACTTACTCACACACAACTTCTCCACACACAACTTACTCCCACACAACTTCTCCACACACAACTTGTCACCACACAACTTACTCACACACAAATTCTCCACACACAACTTACTCCCACACAACTTCTCCACACACAACTTGTCACCACACAACTTACTCACACACAACTTGTCCACACACAACTTGTCACCACACAACTTGCTCACACGCAACTTGCTCACACACAACTTGTCCACACAAAACTTACTCACACACAACTTACTCACTCAACTTTGTCGCACACAACTCTTTCACACACAACCTTTTTACACACAAACTTATACACACACAACACTGTCGCACACAGCTCCTTCACCCAACCTGTCTTGCACCATCTCCTTTCCTTCCTGCCTTTCCCATCTCATTTTCACACCTGCTTGGTGCTCATGGGAAGAAGTTGATTTGTTGGGTTATCCGGTCCTTTTTTTTCCACAAGGCAGCTTGGACTTGTCCCACGTTACAGGAAAACAATCGAGGCTGTACTACAAGAATAGCCGAAAAGAATGGACAGACATTCAAGGAAGAGTGGATTGGGATACATCGATCTGGCTGAAATTATATCGCCAAAAGCAATCAAATCTGCAGTTGTACAGTCTGCGTTTAGCATATTCAGAGGTCATTTGCTGGAATATTGCGGGGCTGGCAGTGCACCTTTCGGCACACGCAGAGGGCCAGAAAGATGATGTAGTCATTCAGGCAGATGAGGGATTGGAACGCCCTTTCAAAATGAAATTATGTAGCCGCCAACAGCGTTCAAACCGGCGATTTTTCAAGTCGAAGCAGGCCTGTTTTGTTAAACGATGTTCTCTACTGCATTCAGGGACCTCTGGAATAAGTTCTCCCGAAGACACTTGATGTTTTTGCAGCCCTAGCGTGCGACCCTACAATTTCCACGCTGAGGTTGGATTCTTCCGAGGGCATTTGTTTCTTTTTTGTAGCCGCAAGCATGCAATTCTGCAATTTCCCAGTTGAAGTTGGCCGTGCACCGTTCAAAACCATGTTTTACAATGCGTCTTGGGGTATTCAAAACCCCCGGATTAATTCCTTCCGGGCACTTGATTGTCGTTTGGCAGCCACAAGCATGCAACTCTACAATTTCCCTGCTGAGTCTTGAGGTACACCCGGATTAATTTCTTCCGAGGGCGCTAGACACAAGCATGCAACGCCACAATTTACCCGTAGCCTTCAAAAACATTCTTTAAACAACGCATCTTGGGCTGCAACCTTCCAGCGCTTGGACCTCTGTTGCTGAATTTTCCAGCAGGCGCCCTCCGAAAACAAAAATATCCCGCTGACACCTCATTTCCCCGTTGGTGGTCAAGTTCCCCATTGGCTCCGCCCGCGCGTCATTGAGCACTAATGGAATTGATCCGACCCCTTCTACTTCCGCCTGCGCGTTGTGTTCCCCACCCCACCATGGCGGTTCCCTGTTGTGAAAATCCAGCCCTCAGATTGTATATAGGTAAGGAACATCTGTCTAGCCCCCTGTATGTACATGTTCAAAGATCCGCTGCCAGCCTCAAAGTATCTCCAGCATTCCTCAGCAAGCGCCCGGTGCCCTCGGAAGACATTAATCGAATGGTAACTGAGTACCTTACAATATATATCAATATATGATAATATATGGTTTATTTTTTTTGAAAGGCCCAAAGACAGCCCTAAGCGGCAAACTGCAGAACCGCATGCTTTCTCCAAAAACAAGAATTACACGGCGTGCCGTAGGGTAGTGAGGGGTTTTTAGGTTAATTAATTTCTTGCGGAATGCACAGGTGACAAGCATTCAGGGAAAGCAAAAGGTGGATGCTTTGGTTGACAAAAGCCTTCAACTGATGCATATTTTGGCTTATTGAAGTGCGTGGTCCAAAAACATGATTATGTCAGATGCGGCCTTGGACCTTGAAATGGGATTTTTCACCATGCACATTGCACTTCGGAGGAGACAACCACCATGACCCAACTTTCGGCGCAAAACCAATTAAAAGTATAGGGACAAATCTGTCAATTTTTTTTTCGTTCTTGATGACAGGCAGGTTGGAGGCAAGTTCATTCTTGGATTCTGGGCCTTGAAATTTCCCATCTACGGGGATAATTTCGGCTAAGGGGATGAGGGCGTGGAACAATCAAATCAGATCTATGTTTTTAATTAATGCGGGGTAGGCACCCTAGAACCATGGTCAGCACTGACCAAATAAAGTAACCCTAGGTGGGACCCCCTCCCCCTTTACTGCAAGGGTATCAGATATAATGTCAGAAGAGGTGTTACATAGAATGCCAGAAAGAATGTCAGACTTGAGTCAGAATAGATGTCAGATAGAATGCCAGATAAAATATCATGGTGGGGACGACTCGAAGAAAGTAATTTGTGAATTATATGCGGACATGTTTGTTTGGCCCGTAAGCACAAGATCTTGGAACTTCAGCACGTCACTTTGGAACAGCGGTTGCTCAGATGTAGCCGACTCTCTTGCATCCTTTTGTTGCTTCCTTGATGTGCAAATGCAGGCCTATGTTCACAGATACTGTTACGACGTACCGTATTTATATATTAATATATATATATACATGTACATACACACACTTAATTGTTTACAACTGCCTATGCGCATACAAACATACAATGTACACATATCATCACGTGCAAGTACAGGCTTGCACGTTTAGCGCCTTCAAGTCAAAGTGGCAACATGAAACAGTATTGAGTTCTGAAGAGACTGCCTAGACAGGTCTACCTGGAGCAAAGCATTGGAGAGGCGATCCCTTTGTTTTGGCACCAGGGTTTCAGCTACTCCGAAGAGTAAAAATAGAACGAGCATAGAGAGACAAGGAAGAAGAGAGATTAGGGTTTTGGACCAAATGGAAAAACCTCTTGATTGCACACATTGGCACAGGAAACAACTACTCGCCAAATCACCCAGTCACTCGCTCCCAGCACTCACTGATTTTTCTAGATATGAAATCATATTCTCTAAGGAAGTGTCGAAGAGACACGCCGCGTTACAGGGTGTCTTGTGAACAGCCCCCAGCTCATTGCCACTTCACATCAGCAACACTTCACAACAATCAGTACTTGACAGCCACTTCAAATCACCAGTTTTGAACTCTTCATTTCACATCATCAGATCACATTAAATCCTGTCCAATTCTCATCATCACCCATCTTTGGTGTTTTGGAACTCTTTGAGGTTTTCTTTGTTCAGTGGCACTTGTATACATCTAGCTCCAATTTGGTGAAAAGTACGGTAGGCTCGAATGCGCATCGTTTGTGGCGGGTGCGGCTCTACATTCGAACAAAGCGCGCGCTGGAACTGAGGCGTCCCGGTCACTTGCTACAGTTCCTTCTCTCATGCTTCTGTCCATGGTTACTTTGTACATTGGAACTGCTGCGTGAGGGTATGCGTTGCGACGCGCTATTGTTTCTTTCAACTCTGGGTGACTTTGCCCAAACAAATCGCCAAAGGAACTGCTGGGTCAGGCTGACGTTTCTGTATGTGTGTGTGTGGGTGTGCTGTTGTTTTTTTTGTGTTTTGTAGTCCCGTGGTTGCTTTGCGCGGGGAATCTGTGGCACGAAGGTGGGATTTGAGCGGTATCAATATGTTGCTTGTCGCTGAGTAAAACTTAGCAAAAATGTCTCAGCATTTGTTGAAAGGTAAGGTGGCTTGGCTTGCGCAGCGGTTTCTGCGGGCGGCGTTTATTGGTCGAACTGCGCGCAAGACCTGACGATGGTTGCTTTGCAAAATGGATCTGCTGCGTAAAGGTTGCTTTCTCGGACTTTTGTGCACTGGTGTCTTTGCATTATGCGCTTCTGTGAAATTAGAAGCAGTGAAACTGCTGCATCAAGGAATTCCTATATGGTAACTGTGTGGAATTGTGCTTTTTCTATGCCCTGGTTGCTTTTCGCACTGGGGCTGCTGCGTCGAGGTATGCTCATGCCATGATGTCTCGAACTGAATGGTTCCTTTTTCTTTTGCTGAGCCCATCAGACAACCAATTTATGTACTTTGAATCAAGTTCTTTCTGATGTGGTCACCACCATATGTCTTTTCGCAATCCAAAGGTCTCACAAGAGCTCAGGAAAGCAAGTCAGAAGGCGCGATGACTTGCCATGATTTGCGATGTGTTTGCGAAGTCACGGAGCTAGCTGCTCAATGGGTCTTCATAGCTTTCAGAAAGACTTGCCGCCTGCTCAGCAGGATGATCAGCTGAAGGCCAGATCCAAGTGTAGAGTGTGGAGTGTAGAGTAGGACGAAAGAGAGTTTTGTTTCTTGGACAAACCGTAGGGAAACACAAAAAAGTCGTGGACAACCACACAAAAGTCGTGGAAACAGGGGCCAAAGACCCAAAACAGGAGTTTCTTGTGCGCGCAGCATTCCTGCCAAGAGTTCTTGAACAAAATGTATAGGATTGCCTATGGGGTCAATGTGGGGCCGTGCTCCAAACCCTGGAAGTAGGTATTCATGCCCATGCTCCCTTTTTGCGTTCGTAGTATTGGCGTCGGAGGGGGCCCAAATACTTCGGAAAAATAGTTACAGTATTAATTAATGTTGGCGCACCGAGTGCGGGATTGCAACCCAATGGGACAGAAAATCGTTCTTTTGCAGGTGTATGCCTAGGATATATGTTGATGCCTTTTGTTTCTAAAGCGGTCTTTGGCGAAAGACCTTCCAAAGCGCGGTCTTTGGATTTTATGGGTTATGATAGTCAAGCCTGGCATGCCTGGAAGTTTACATGAAAGAAGCTGGCTTAACATGTATGGCATACAGGAGTTTTTTTGCGTCGGAACTTCGTTCCCCCACGGAGTCCTCGCGTTGCGTCGGCATTTCGGCCATGACTTTCCTGGATGCGCCGCTGGTGGCTGTGGTAGTGGATCCATCGTCCACTGGCGCCTTGCTAGCGCGAGAGGTACACCAGCGAGGCCCACTTAGGGGGTGAAAAAGCGGAAGCAGGCAGGTGGTTGAACCAACATGGTCGCATATCTATCATCTAACCTATTGGATTTTGGGGGGCTAACCATTTTCAGACGAAAGGTTTCATGCTTACAGTCGCAAAATGATTTGTTGGTGGTTCCAAGCATGTTTTCTTCCATATCGGGGATGGTTTTCTTCAATTTGACCGGGTGGCTACCTTTTCAAACATTACTTGTTGATTGGCTTTATTTGAAAATTGGAGAGCATGCCCCAAAATGGCAATTTAGGTGGAATCTTCTCGGAATTGATTGATTTTGGGGGTAATTAACCATGTTCAGACAACCCTATATGTGCATGAGTCAACATTTTCCGCTTCCCATGTTTGATACATATATATGTTTTTCTCTTTGTTTGTAGTATATGCGTTATTCCCCAGGTAGCGAAGCTATTGGAGTTCTTACTTCAAGTATGGGAGGGGTTGCATGTCTGCGTTTTGGAGGGAGCATGCTCGTGCCGCTCGAGGGTGCTGCTGTCAGAGTGGCGTGTGCGCTTTGGGGCGGGCATGCTGGTGCCGCTACTGAGTGTCGCTGCAGGGTGTCGCTGCAAGCTGCTGCTTGAAGGTGCTGCTGTTAGAGCGATGCGCGCGCTTTGGAGCATGCTGTTGCCGCTGCAGGGTGCTGCTGTCAGAGTGGTATGCGCGCTTTGGAGCAGGCATGCTGGTGCCGCTGCAGGATGCCACTGCAGGGTGCTGCTGTCAGAGCGGTGTGTGCGCTTTGGGGCGCACCCCTGCACAGTGGCGTGTGCGCTTTGGAGCAGGCATGCTGGTGCTGCTGCAGATTTCGCTATACAGGGCCGCTGCAAGGTGCTGCTTGAGGGTGCTGTGCTGTCAGAGCGGTGCGTGCGCTTTGGAGCGGGCATGCTGGTGCCGCTGCAGGGTGTTGCTGTCAGAGTGAATTGTGAGCTTTCGAATCTTTGGAGCCGGCATACTTGAGGGTGCTGTCACAGTGGGGTGTACGCTTTGGAGCGGATATGCTGGTGCCTGTGCAGGGTGCTGCTGCATGCTGCTGTTAAAGTGGCGTGCGCTGTCAGAATGCTTTGGAGGTGGCCTGCTGGTGCTGGAGGGCAGCGCGGCTGGCTGTGCCAGTGCAGGGTGCTGGTGCAGGGTGCTGCTTCAGGGTGCTGTCAGAGTTGGGGTGCGCGCTTCGGAGCTGCTGCAGGGTGTCGCTGGAAGGTACCGCTGCAGGGTGTTGCTTCAGGGTGCTGCTCCTGGAACTGCATGTTGGTGCCGCTGCAAAGTTGTTAGACGCTTTGGAGCTGGGTGCAGGGTGCTGCTGTCAGAGTGCGGTGTGCGCTATGAAGCTTGGGTGCTGGTGTCGTTGCAGGGGGTGGCTGCAAGATGTCTATGGCAGTGCGGGCGTTGGGCCCTGATGGAGATTATGTTTATGCCGTAGCAAAAAAGACGAGGGCTTGGTTGATACCAAATAAGCTTCAGTGGTATCCCCAACAGCCGCAGCGTTTTATTTTTTTACAGCCGTGCTGGGAAGCCAAGCGCTGGAAACACCTCAGTTGATTTTCCGTGAGTTGAATGAACCTGAACTGGCTTGGCTTCTGCAACCTTCTCCGGAACCTTCTCCGGAACCCTGTTGAACCTGACCTGGCTCTGCACCAGAGCCTCCCAGACCTTCTCTGGAACCTTCTCCAGACCTGTTGAACCTGACCTGGCTCTGCACCAAAGCCTCCCAGGACTTCGGAACCTTCTCCGGAACCCGGGCATGCTAAGTGCTGCTTGCGGGTGCTTGTGTCAAATGTGGTGTCCGTGCGTTGGAGCGGGCAGGTTGGTGCCGCTGCAGGTTGTCGCTGCCGGGTGCCGCTGCAGGGTGCTGCTTGAGGGTGCTGCCAGACCGCTGCAGGCAGAATGGCGCGTCCGTTTTGGAGCAGGCATGCTGGTGCAGCAAAGGTCGCTGCAGGGTCCCGCTGCAGTGTGCCGCTGCACCGCTGCAGGGTGCTGCAGGGATGCTGCTTGAGGGCGCTGTGCGCTTTGGGAGCGGGCATGCTGGTGCTGCTGCATGGTGCCGGTGCAGGGGCAGCTACAGGGTGCCGCGCAGGGTATACGCTTTGGAGGCTCGAGTGGGCAGGGCCGCTGCAGGGTGCTGCTTGAGGATGCTGCTGTCAGAGCGGTGTGCGCGTTTGGAGCGGGTGCTGCTGTCAGAGCAGTCTATGTGCTTTGGAGCAGGAGCTTTGTTGCTTCTGCCGCCCGCTGCAAGGTGCTGCTGTCAAAATGTTGTTTCCGATTTGGAGCTTGGCTCGCCACTATCTTTTGCTATCTAGGGTCTATGCTGGCGTAATTTTCTTGGGTGTCTTTCTCCTTGCCTTTCAGCTTCCTCGCTTCTCTGCTTTTTGCTTTTCTGCTTTCCCCTGCTTCTTGGCTTCTCTGTTTTTCTGCTGTTTTTGCTTTTCCGCTTCTCTCCTCTTCTTTTTCCTGCTTTTTTGGTTTTTACTCTATATATATATGTGTGTGTGGTATGTAATGTATGTATGTATGTATGTATGTATGTATGTATGTATGTATGTTTGTTATGTTATGTTATGTAATGTAATGTAATGTAATGTAATGTATGTATATTTTTATATATACGCATGTACGTATATGTATATGTATATTATATATATATATAAATGTGTATATATATATAATTATGCGGATATGTGTGGGTATGTGTGTAAGCAAAAACTATTTTTTGGTGGCAACCAAGCGCTCGCCGTTTTTGCTACGGCATTAACGTAATCTTCGCCAGGGCCCAGCGCCCACATTGCCATAGAAATCCCGCGGCCACCCCCCCTGCAGCCACACCAGGACCCAAACTTCATAGCGCACACCGCATTCTGACAGCAAAAGTTTCTAAGATGCAGACAATCCTGTCCTTGAACAGTAGTATGTACCCTGCACCTGCCGCATCCCTGCAGCGGCACCAGCAAGCCAGCTGCAAAGCGCACAGGCCACTCTGACAGCAGCACCCTGCAGCACCGCACCAGCAGGCCAGCTCCAAAGCGCCCTAGGTCACTCCAAAAGCGCGCACACCACTGCCCGCTCAAAACCCCACACGCCACTCTGTCAACACACCCGCTCCAAAGCGCACCAGCATGCCCGCTCCACAGCGCGCGCGCCACACCGTGCCACGGTACCCTGCAGCGACACCGGCATGCCCGCCAAAGCGCACGCCACTGCACCCGACACAAAGCGCACGCAACACTCTGACAGCAGCACCCTGCAGGTGTCACTGCAGACTTTGACAGCAGCATCTTCAAGCAGCACCTGCGGCGGCACTCTGCGGCGGCGCTAGCATGCCCGCTCCAAGCACACACACACACACACCACTCTGACAGTAGCACCTTCACGCAGAACCGTCAAGCGCAGCGGTACGCTCTAGCGGCACCAGCATGTCCGCTCCAAAGCACACACCACTTGGACAGCACCCTCAAGCAGTACCCTCAAGCAGCACCCTGCAGCGGCACCGGCATGACCACTCCAAAGCGTACACACACCATTCTGACGGCATTGCCCTTAAGCAGTACCCTGCAGTGGCACCCTGCAGCGGCACCAAGATGCCCACCCCAAACCGCAGACATGCAACTCGTCTTACATTTAACCCCAATAGCTTCGCTATCCGAGGAATAAACCCTAGACCAACCCCCAAAACACGAAGCAACCCTAAGCAAATTGGTAACAAACACCAGGCATACTTGAAACGTATCTTAAATAAACCTTAAAACTAATCCTTAAAAAATACACCATTCCGAAATAGATCAAAACTATGCTTAAATAAACCTTAAACGTGCCTAACCGTACAGAAACTTGATATAAACCAACCCCAAATAGATGGCTAAGCAAACTCTGCTCAGATCTTAAACCGAGCTAAAAACAAGAAACGTAATTCCACCCTAAATAGAGCCTAAACTTTAAATAAAGTCTGAACCAAGCTTGGACAAACCCTAAGCCAAGCATTTTTAAAAAGAACGTAATCCTGCCCCACATAGATCCTGAACGGACGGAACAGAAGAATCAAAAAATCAAAGCGGAAAAAGATAATTCCCGAAACAAGTCCAGACCCAATGGATTTGTCTGATATTGGTTACTCTCCCAAGCCCATTGGTTTATCATCATTTCCAGACAGGCCCAAATGAGGCTCATAGCCTTGGATTTTGCGTCATGCCCAACAAAAAACGACCAACTTCTATCAAACGGTTGGTCTTTAGTTTCCAAGAAATGTTGACCCAGTTCGCCCTCTCCATCATTGGTTCCTCTTCCCATCTAAAGCATTCTAAAACTATTTTTTTTTCATTTTAAATACTGATTCCCCCCCCAACAATAAACATCCATGGTTCCTTCAAGTCTCAAAGCCTTAAGACCTTGGTATTTTTGTCTTGCCGCACCGGGCTTGCCGCCGCCGCAGAATGATTCGCCCTTGAGGCTACGCGGTCTTGGCACTTTGGAGCAACCATGTGACGTGGCGCGACACGGCCGCAGGCTTCGAGTTTCTGGCGGAGGCAGGATTTACCGACGGGGGGGTTGGAAGGAAGAATCATGAGAATATATAAATCCGCCCACACCGCTTTGGCGGTGAAGGCGTGCTTATTGGGGGGCAAAACAGCAACACTAAATGCTCAATGACATTTGTTAATATAGCAGTCGCTATATCAGCTTTAGCTGGGGGGGGCCAAAAACGGTTTCGCACCGAGACCAGAATACGGTGGTGTTTTCGACATTTTTCGAGGATTTTTGGGTGTCTGAGCGCAAGAGGGTATTGAAATGGAATTTTGGGTCATTTTGGTAGCTTTCCGGCAATGGAAAAACGGCCAAAAATGAAAAAAACATTGTACATAGCAAGATTTTGCAGGGTTTTTGGATGCCAGAGCATTGAAAACACTGCAAAAACAAGTGTTTTGGACTGACGTTATAGCAAAAAACGTGTAAATTACCGTATGCTTGACTGGAAACATTACAAAAAACACTGTCAAAAGCAATGTTTTGGAAGGATTTACTGCCTTTATGGCAAAAAACGTGTAAATTACCGTCTGTTTGACTGGAAACATTGGAAAAACACTGTCAAAAACAATGTTTTGGAAGGATTTCTATATATATATGTTGGAGTTGGCTACCGGCATTGGCACATGGAAAAATTGAAGAAAACACTGTAAATAGCGGTATTTTCAACGGTTGGGGAGATAAGGGAATTGGAAGCATTGTCGAACATGATGTTTTCGACCGGTTTTATGGCGACAAAAGTGTAAAGTACCGTGCTTTGAAGGAAACCATTGCAAAAACATGGAAACACATTCAAAGAACACGGGATTTGGGGGACTATCTAGGCGTCGTTGTCTAGCTATCTGAAATTCCGCAGCTTGGAGAGCCTCCAAGGGAGGGAAAAGTGAAAATTCCATAGCTTGGGAACCTGTCACGGCGGGGGAAAGTGAAAATTCCCTAGCTTGGGAAGCCCCCACGGGGGGGAAAAGTGAAAATTCCCTAGCTTGGGGAGCCCCCACGGGGGGGGAAAGTAAAAATTCCCTAGGGGGGGGGAAAGTGAAAATTCTTAGCTTGGGGAGCCCCCACGGGGGAAAACCACCCTTAGCCCCTCTCACGGACCGAAATAAACCTGCGGTGTGGGCGGCCACCCCACGCGAAGCGGGGTGAATGGGCTAACGCCCTGGTGCCGCCGACCCCCATTTGGAGGGCCATGGTTATCCGATGTTATCCGATGTTATCCTACATGTTTCCATATTTGTCATGTTTGTCCATGATTTTCACCAGGATTTTGGGTGATTTGAAGGTTGAAACTGACACGTGCGTGCCAGGCAGTTGGAATAGCCCAATAGAAACAGCTTGTGGGGCCTAGGGAGGTACCATGGCCAAGCAAGCGGCACGCCTTCGAAAGCTGCTGCGGAGGGGTGTGAGGTTCTAACGCCTGCGAAAGCTGCTGCGGAGGTTTTGAGGCTTTTGGGGCTTCAAAACGTGCCACATAGCAGTTTCGAAGCCCAAAGAGACACAGCTTGTGGGGCCTAGGGAGGTACCATGGCCAAGCAAGTGGGACACCTTCGAAAGCTGCCACATAGCAGTTTCGAAGCCCAATAGAAACAGCTTGTGGGGCCTGGGGAGAGGTACCATGGCCAAGCAAGTGGGACGCCTTCGAAAGCTGCTGCGGAGGGTTGTGAGGTTCTAAGGCCTTCGGAAGCTGCTGCGGAGGTTTTGAGGCTTTTGGGGCCTGCCCAAAACGTGCCACATAGCAGTTTCGAAGCCCAATAGAAACAGCTTGTGGGGCCTGGGGAGGTACCATGGGCAAGCGGCACGCGTTCGAAAGGTGCTGCGGAGGGGTGTGAGGTTCTAACGCCTGCGAAAGCTGCTGCGGAGGTTTTGAGGCTTTTGGGGCTTCAAAACTTGCCACATAGCAGTTTCGAAGCCCAAAGAGACACAGCTTGTGGGGCCTAGGGAGGTACCATGGCCAAGCAAGTGGGAGAGCTGCCACATAGCAGTTTCGAAGCCCAATAGAAACAGCTTGTGGGGCCTGGGGAGAGGTACCATGGCCAAGCAAGTGGGACGCCTTCGAAAGCTGCTGCGGAGGGTTGTGAGGTTCTAAGGCCTTCGGAAGCTGCTGCGGATGTTTTGAGGCTTGTAAGGCCTGCCCAAAACGTGCCACATAGGAGTTTCGAAGCCCAATAGAAACCACAAGCCCAATAGTAACAGCTTGTGGGGCCTAGGGAGGTACCATGGCCAAGCAAGCGGCACGCCTTTGAAAGCTGCTGCGGAGGGTTGTGAGGTTCTAAGGCCTTCGAAAGCTGCTGCGGGGGTTTTGAGGCTTTCAAGGCTTGCCCAAAACGTGCCACATAGCAGTTTCGAAACCATGGCCAAGCAAGCGGCTCGCCTTCGAAAGTTGCTGCGGAGGGCTGTGAGGTTCTAAGGCCTTCGAAAGCTGCTGCGGAGGTTTTGAGGCTTGCAAGGCCTGCCCAAAACGTGCCACATAGGAGTTTCGAAGCCCAATAGAAACCACAAGCCCAATAGTAACAGCTTGTGGGGCCTAGGGAGGTACCATGGCCAAGCAAGCGGCACGCCTTCGAAAGCTGCTGCGGAGGGTTGTGAGGTTCTAAGGCCTGCGAAAGCTGCTGCGGAGGTTTTGGGGCTTTTGGGGCCTGCCCAAAACGTGCCACATAGCAGTTTCGAAGCCCAATAGAAACAGCTTGTGGGGTACCATGGCCAAGCAAGCGGGACGCCTTCGAAAGCTGCTGCGGAGGGGTGAGGTTCTAACGCCTTCGAAAGCTGCTGCGGATGTTTTGAGGCTTTTGGGGCCTGCCCAAAACGTGCCACATAGCAGTTTCGAAGCCCAATAGAAACAGCTTGTGGGGCCTGGGGAGGTACCATGGGCAAGCGGCACGCGTTCGAAAGGTGCTGCGGAGGGGTGTGAGGTTCTAACGCCTGCGAAAGCTGCTGCGGAGGTTTTGAGGCTTTTGGGGCTTCAAAACGTGCCACATAGCAGTTTCGAAGCCCAAAGAGACACAGCTTGTGGGGCCTAGGGAGGTACCATGGCCAAGCAAGTGGGACGCCTTCGAAAGCTGCTGCGGAGGGTTGTGAGGTTCTAAGGCCTTCGAAAGCTGCTGCGGAGGTTTTGAGGCTTGTAAGGCCTGCCCAAAACGTGCCACATAGGAGTTTCGAAGCCCAATAGAAACCACAAGCCCAATAGTAACAGCTTGTGGGGCCTAGGGAGGTACCATGGCCAAGCAAGCGGCATGCCTTCGAAAGCTGCTGCGGAGGGGTGTGAGGTTCTAACGCCTGCGAAAGCTGCTGCGGAGGTTTTGAGGCTTTTGGGTCCTGCCCAAAACGTGCCACATAGCAGTTTCGAAGCCCAATAGAAACAGCTTGTGGGGCCTAGGGAGGTACCATGGCCAAGCAAGCGGCACGCCTTCGAAAGCTGCTGCAGAGGGGTGTGAGGTTCTAACGCTTGCGAAAGCTGGTGCGGAGGTTTTGAGGCTTTTGGAGCCTGATATTCATGTATGATCATGGATGGAACACTCAGTTCACAGAATTCGACATTGTCGAAGAAGGTGATGTCCCATTGTTGATGTCGCTTCCACAGATGAGAAACCTTGGATTTCAATTTGAACTTACTCCAGAGAAGGCTTATTTGTCCTGCGCACGTATTGGCATGAGAAAAATGGTTTTGAGGACAGCCATTAGTACTCATCTCATTCTCGACCTACAAGATGTAGCATGGTACATGAGCCAAGTTCATTTCAAGACTCCTCAAGTCAAGAGTTTCTTTTCACAACACGATCACTTTGAGTACAGCCAGATTGCTGTCAAACAAGATGTTCATGAAGAAGAAGCTTTGGTGACTGGTGACTACTGGCAAGTTGATCCACTACGTCGTGAACTCATCAGGCACCACAAGGACAAGAGGAGAAATCTACATGAGATGAATCGATCAGAAGAGACTCCAATTCCAAAAGATCAACTTCTTGATGAGAGAGAAACACACCAAGAGTTCCAGAAGAGCAAGAAGAAGGTTCTTCACAAGGACAACTGGCGCACAGACAGGAAGAGGTTTTCTGAACAGAGTGAAGAGTTCTGGAAAGGAAAGACCATCTACAAGATCAAGGAGGACTACGTGATCCCAGATGACATTGTCAGAAGTGACATTGATCGTGCAAAGCCCTTTCGTGGAAACATTGATGAACTTTTTCACCCTGAGTCAGCCTCTTCAGTGCCATCAGGTGTACAGAAGAAGAAGCCACGCTAGTCACAGAAGGAGGTAGGCAAACCGATTTCGAAAGGACCAAGCTCGAAAAAGATTGAGGTAGGTCCACCTGCAGCCAAGAGACACGTAGGTAAGCAGAAACCTCATGTTGTCGATGACTCTCAATCAGGTTCATCAAGAAAGAAGGTTGTTGTCTCCTATCCCAAGCTTGATGAGGAAGATGAACTTGACATAAGAGCTAGGGAGTTAGGTTTGGACAAAATTGATTCAGATGAACCTCAAGTCATTGAACCAAAACCTTCTGCACTTGCGCGCAACCGTGGTAAGCAAGATTCAGAAAGTCAAGTTGAGAAACTAGGTAGTGATGCTCTTGAGCCTAGGCGAGTTTCAATTCCACTGCCTGGTAGTGAAGTGCAAGCCATGACACCAGCATACAGAAAGATGCTCAGGAAACTGGGGGATAGTGTGGAACTTTACAAACTTCACATCAAACACTATCACATGTCTCCTACTCAATTCAGACGAAGGACTTCCATGTTAGGACTTCCTGACTCTGTTTATGAGAAGTATGAAGAAATGTACAACAAGTGTCGTGTGTGTAGTACTTCAATTGCACCACTGCCGAGAGCCAGGATTTCAGGCATACGATCCACCAACTTTGGAGATGTTATCTTTGTTGATCATGCTGAAATTCAGTTGAGGAAGAACAAGTACATGGTGTTGCTTGTTCTTGATGGTGCAACCAACTTACTTTGGGCTACGGCACAAAACTCACTGAACAACAAGGAGACCATTCAGGCTCTAAGGTTGTGGACTGATGAACATAATTGTATGCCGAAAGCCATCGTAGGTGATGAAGCATTCTTCCAAGAAGACTTTCTGACTTATACCGAACTCATGGTATCAAGGAATGTCCCTGTGGTTCAAGAACCCCATGGCCTAACAGAGCTGAATCAGCTGTCAGACTTTTCAAACGACAATGGCAAATCATGTCCAAGAACCTTGAAGATGAGAGGTTCAAAGGAATCACCATCAGAGAAGCTGTGAAGCGTACTGTTTGGGCCAGAAACACTCAACTCACTGTTAGTGGTTATTCTCCTTTGGAAATTGCCACTGGTAGAAGACCACCAGATCTTCTGGACATTGAGACTTCTGATCCTGCTCAACTTAGTGTTGATCCTTTACCTGAAGACAAAACACAACTCGAGTTGCAAAGGTTAGCACTGAGGGCACATCAGGAAGCCAGACAAGCTGCTGACCTCAGACATGACATGGCCAAACGAACAATGCCATCAGATGGACCTTACAAACCAGGTGACAAGGTTTTCGTTTGGAGTTCCCCTGTCAATGCTAATGCTATTGCTTCAAAGGCATGGAAGAAGGAAAGATGGATCAGAGGTACTGTTATCTCTCAGGAAGGTGCTATGGTCAATGTTCAAAGGTGAGACGTGACCATGATGAATGGCATGATGTTGCTGTTCCTGGACTTGACACATCAGAACCTGTTCCACTTGCAGTTGAAGATGAAGATGACTATGAACCAGATATAGCTGAATATGCTGAAGCCTACTTAGGTGAACAAGCTCACTGGTTCTGTCAAACTGGCAAGTGTGATGTTGTGGAACTTTTCAGTAGCAACACTGGTCTTAGTTGGCACATGGCACGTTTGAACATGAAGGTTGGTGAACCTGTTGACCACAAGCATGGTTGGAGTTTCAACAGTAAAAGGAAACAAAAGATTACAAATCCTTCGCCAAATTCCTGGAAATACTCGGTATTCAAGTTTTGCCTTGATGTGATGAAATGGCAAGTTGACCGAGGAAAAGGTTTCTTGGTGATTGCACCACCTGATTCAGGATTTGCTCAGTTCTTGGCTTGGAAGAAATTTCAGAAGGACAGAATCAAGTATCACATTGGTTGTTTCAACCTTGACATGACAAACTACTGTCGTTGTGATCCTTCAATCAAAACCTTGCGTGTGTTTTATAATCATGATGAAGACTTTGACATGTTGGAACCACAGCATGCCTTCCGTAGAGAAGGGAAGCTTTGGAATGATCCACAATGGAAGGTCTTACCATCTTACTTGTGTTCATTCATTGCGCAGCTTACACAGCTTGTACCCTTGAGGGACATGAGACAGTATTTCTTGTTTGAAGATCTGTTGGAACATTTTGATGATGGAGCATTGCGTGGCACGTCAATGTTTTTGGACCGTGAACCTGAGTGCTCATGTTTGTTGCAAGACTTGCATCATGTTGAGACCACATCCTTCCACAGAGGTTGACCACTCAGTTACTTGTTCAGACATTGAGAAAGATTGATCAGTTGCCAAGGAGTACAGAGGCTAGTGTCAGAGAGTCAACTGACAGCAGAATCATTGAACTGATTCCTGGACTTCAAGATGTAAGGAAGAAGACATTGCCTCAAATGTACTTTGAAGATTGCAGCGTGTTCAGAGGAACGTATGGAAGAGTGAATCCTTTGTTTCAACATCCTGAAGATGCTGTCTTACTCATTTGGAAACCTGGTGACTATGATCATGTTTACTTCATGTTTGTGTCACAGTTGTACCCACATCATGAACAGTTCAAAATCCATGAATGGAGCATGATCGTCTTTTCACGAGAAACGACTGGTGCTATCAAAAGGAGAGTTGAAGATCCTCCTAGTTCAAGTAGCACTCCACCAAATGGTGACGATCACATTCATCCAGATCAGCATGGTGATGTTCCACCAAATGATGATGAGATGTTGAGTGGTGATGAACCAGAAAATCCTCTGGATGATGATAATCAACCTGATTACAATACTGGACCTGATCCAGATGATGATGATGATGATCAAGAGTACATCATACCAGATGATTATGGACCACCACCTGATGATGATTTAGATATGCCAGGAATACAGGACTCGGGGGAAACACATCAACCAAGTTCACCATCAACTCCGTTTTCCAATCCTGACATTCCAATCGAAGAGATTGCTGATCCTGGACAAGATGACGATTCTCCACCAGGACCTGATCCGACGTCAGAGCCTATCAGAGTTCAAAGGAAACAGAGACAGATCTCAACTGATTCTACTGATGCTTTACCAAAGGCAAAGGCAAAGGTGATTATCAAGAGGCCAAAGGTTCAATTACCAGGTCATGTTCAGCCAATTTCAGTTCCTACTCAGAAACCTCATGAAGATGAAGATGAAGGACCTTCACATGATCCTACTGCCTCAAGTTCACATGATAATACAATTCCATTGCCTACTACTACACCAACATCGTTTACGCCAGGTGATTTTGCGCAGCCAGCGCAACAGCAGTCTTCACAAGGAACACCAGAATTGGTATCATCACAACATGATGATGGTGAAACAGAACCATATGAAACAGACGATACTCCTGTTTTGATTGAGGATGACATTGCTCAGCTTCAGGAAGAAGATATGGACACTGAACCTTACACATCAGACCACTCTCATTTTGTCAATGTTGATGGTACTGTTTTTGTTTCTTTAGGACCCAAAATCCAAGCTGCACCTGACTTTGGTTCATACGATGTTACTGGTTTCAAACAGTTTGAACAGTATCTTGCCAAGAATGGAAAGAAGCAGCCAAAGGCAGAATCAGTTATCACCCAAGAAGTCTTGAGAAAGTATGCTAAGGAGATCAAGCAAGCCAAGCTTGAAGAATTCAGAAGTTTTCTGGACTTCACTGCCATGACCTTCAGAGACAAGAGACGTCATAAGATTGACAACTATGTCACTGGCAGATGGGTGCTTACCATCAAGGTTGATAAGGATGGACAGTTCAAGAAGTTCAAAGCTAGATGGGTATGTAGAGGCTTTCAAGATGCTCAAAAGTATGACTTACAGACTGACAGTCCTACTGCTACCAGGTATGGTTTTCGTGTGGCATCTCAGCATGCAGCCTCGATGTACTGGGATTTACTCCATTTAGACTTGAAAACTGCCTTAATTCCAGGGGGAAACATACGACTTAGACCGCCGCGTTATCCATGTTCAGTTGCCTACTGACATTGGTTTGCCTCCTTACTTGGTTGGTTTGTGCACTCGTTCCGTTTATGGACTTGCGGACGCACCACGTAGATGGTGGAACCGCCTTGACAAATTTCTGATTTCGCTTGGTATTCAACCAACAAGAGCTGACAGGTGTACATATGTATGCTATGATGGTGCTTTTAAGGAGCCAAAACAGGTTAGCTTTGCTGACTCTGAGGCAACAGAACCAGGTAACCAGAACCAGGTAACCAGAACCAGGTAACCAGCACCTGTGACATACTACGTAAGCTCACAAGACAGTGAGGAAACGCGTGATGAATCCTCCGACATTGCTGAGGAAGTTCATAAGTCTCTTTTGGTTGAAGAAAGATTGTTTTCAGCTTGCTATCAACAAACCCAAACATGGAAACAGAGGAAAGAGTTCAAGGAGAAGAAGGTTGAAGATTGTGCTTGGACTCCTGTTGTTGATGAAACCCTGTTGAAGTTTTTGGAATCTGTTGAACACAAGTCTGGTTGGTATCCTTTTGAAAATGGTCATGCTCAAGTTGCTTATCGTGCAAAAGCTTTGAGAACTCCTGATTCACATTATGATCGAAAGAAGTTTCATCTGAGGACTTCTATTGTGAAGAGGAAAGGAGTTTGGTGGTTACTTGAGATGAATCATGACATGAACAAGGAAAATGTTTCCACAAGTTTGGAAGAAGAAGCTGAAGTACTTGTTTCAGTCTTCTTACCTTCAGAGCGTACTTATCTTGCCACGACACCACAGTTGACACCTGAGATTGTTGAACAACTCTTGGAACACTTCATGGACCCTGTGAATGGTAGTAATGCCAAGGGAAGAAAACCTATTGGCATGTGTTGTTTGCATGTTGACGACTTGTTCATTACTGGAACTCCAGAGTTTCTGGAGAAGTTCAAGAAAGTTGTCAAGTCACAATTCAAGATTGGTCATGAAGATGTGAATGACTTGATGTTCACTGGTCAACGTGTGAAATGGATCATTGATGAGAAGACCAAGAAGAAATCACACATCACTGTTGAACAATCACTTTGCGTCAGTGAACTTACTGAGGTTGTCATACCAAAAGGTTTGAAGGATGAAGACAAATGTGACAAAGATCTCCACACTGCCTACAGATCACTCTTAGGTAGTATCAACTGGTTACAATCAAGAACCCAATTTCAGTCATGTTATCAGTTTTCCCGTTGTGCTTCTGCCGCTGCTTCCCCCACCATAGGTGATTGCAAAACGCTGAACAAACTTTGCAGGCAAATTGTAGGTGACCCGATGGAACTTATGTTCTGGCCACTTCAAGGTGATCCTAGATTAGTTGCAATGCCCGATGCAGCGTTTAGGAACAACAGCGACAAATCCTCACAGCGCGCGATGGTTATTTTCATGGCTGAACCAAGGAAGGAAAAGAGCAAAAACACCAGAGGTTCTCTCATTTTCTTTGAATCTACCAAAATCAAACGAACCACTTTGAGCACAACTGTTGCAGAGTTGTATTGTATGCACTCATGAAGTGTTATGGTACATGTCAAATGTTGAGAGGACTGATCAAGGACATCACTGGACTTTCAAGCGAGATTCATATGAGGACTGATGCAAACAATCTTGTGACTACTGCCAGCACTACTCATGTTCCTGAACAACAAGAGACCATTCATATGATTCAGATGCTTAGGAAAGAAGCATGTTCAGGTTCCATTGCTGACTTGTCACATATCAGAACTCAATGGTGTTTAGCTGATTGTTTGACCAAGAAGTCTGCTAATCCTCAGAATCTTATTGACGCTGTTCGACAAGGTGTTCTTAAAGAAGTTGATGCTCATCCACCATTTAGATCATTACTGGAACACAAAGCTTACCTCAGGTCATGGTTGCCAACAGTTTGCAGTCATGTTGATTTCAGACATGATGTATTTCTGTTAGGTGACACCTTGAGGGATTCTTGACTATTTTTTGAATTTGTGCCTGCGGCTCAAAAGGCAGAGTCTCGAGGATCGTACTGTTTCTTCAACATGTCGAGCTCTAGCCGGTGGAACAGGACCTCAGCCGCAACATCTAGCGATCAGGCACATTCAAGCAATCGAGGTCAAGAATATCCTAGTTCTGGATTTGATCAAAGACACTCAGCTGATGGATATGCTCTGAGAAGATCAGAGGAAATCCCAGCTGATCAATTTCGAACACCATCGACATTACCACATGAAGACCATTTAGCATTTTGCAATGGTTACAGACATCGAACAGATTGGTTTCAAGCTCACAATAGAGTGAGGAAGATGAGAGAGAGGAACCTACACACGTTGATGGGACCACACAACATGAGATCGACAGACAGGTATGAGATCTTTATGGATGTTATTTCCTGGATTCTTTATTGGGGCACAGCCAATGGAGAGTTTGATGATTCTCTGAAGTGGATTGCTGAGTTTCTGAAGTATCTCTGTGGTTTTACAACCCAAGAAGAAGAGAACTGGTTTGACAAAAGATGCAGTGATTTTCACATTGACATGACAGGCCCACAGAGGAAGAGCTATTACATTAGGTGTAGCAAGAAGCTGTCGTCAGTGTTGAGACATTGCAGAGACAAGACTTTGTTCACGTCCAGTGGAGCTATGAACATTTCTCTTTTATTCGATCAGATGCAGGAAGATAATCCAAAGGAATACCACATGTCTGGAGCAGATTTTGCTGCCATGTTACTGTGTAATCCTAAGCAAAGATTCTTTGTCGAGATCTCCCTGCAATGGAGGTGGTTCCCATATAGCCCAGCTGCAACATATCCATTCAACGTTCGTCTTGGTGCATTTCAAGGACATAGCAACCAAGTTGTTGATCCTACTGTTGCACATCATCAACTGACATATGATGAGGCTATGAGTTTGGGCTGGATTTTTCATGTCACTGACTTCACGAACTTAGAATCCATTCAACAATCAGGCCTAATGACCAATGTGAAAGGAAGTGGAAAAGGCGGAAGAGATGCAGTACACTTCATGTATCACAATGACAACGGTCATGGCTACATCAGGATGGCAGAGGGCACTAAGCCACCAAGAACATATAGGCGACCAGTGTACCTCGTGTTGGATCCAAGTTTTCTTGTGAACAACCAACTCTTCCTGACAAAGAATGGTGTAGTTCTCCATCAGGGCAATGTACCTTTCCAGTACCTCCACGTCAAGGAACAACTCCCCACTATAGCGTGCAACGTTATTCATCAAGGACGTGGTCATTCTCTACCTCCATCAGTTACAGGTGGTTCATGGCATATCAACACAACATGGAACCATGTCATGAAAGAGAAAGGTCCAAGTTTTATTCCTGGAGGAGATATTCCTGATGAAGTCAGAATCACAGCATGGGAGTTCATGGGTCAACAAGTTCCACAAAACTATGGAAAATTGGTTTTTGGCAACCCACTATGCAATGAGAAAGATTTTGACCCTCTCATGGATTCAATTTATTGTGCAGCAGCAGAAAGTTCTCATGAGAGAGAGGCATCTGCGCAGGATGATGCACCAATGAGCAATCCATACGAACAGCCATCAAGAAGAGGACGCTCTCAAGAAAGAGAGGAACCTCAAGGAAGAGGACGCTCTCAAGAAAGAGAGGAACCTCAAGATGTATGGGAGCAACAACGCTCATCATCAGGAAGCTCAGAACCTCCACAACATGATGATCCTCAACAAGATGCTCAAGACAATCAACAAGAGGAGCCATCAGTGGACGTCCAGGATGACCCAATGGGAGAGGAAGCTGTCAACCTCTGGGAAGCAGAAGATCCACCAGATGATTTGGAAGATCCAATTGTAGAACAAGCTACAAAAAGTTCGATCTCTGCATCAAATCCCTGGGTCCTGTATGAAGCTGGTATTGTCTGTGCAAGAGAAGAGAACGGTGAACTCATCAAGAACTCCTCAGGAGAAAAAGTGATAGTTCTACGTGAATGGAACCTTCTACTCTCTCCACAAAAGATAGCACTTCGAAGGCAATCCATCAATCGCGCAGACTGGGAGAAGCTTCCATGGACAGGACATCAATGCTTGCTCTTCACCAGAGCTTGGGAAATTGGACGCATGTTGGCACACTTCCATAAAGAAGGAAACATCGAAGCCATGGAAGGTTATTTGGGCTCTTGTCGACGACATTGGACAGACTGGATGCGAGGTCAAGTTGAACCAGCAGGTTGGGAAGACAGGTTCAGTATCAGCAGAGAAGACTGGAGAGAGAAGTTCTTGCTATATGAAAGAGACTTAGCAATACAGAAGGACATGGAGTATCTCTCAGAAGAGTTTTTGTCTTTTACACCAAGCATCTTGATCAGTTCATTCGAGAGAACAACAAACTCTGGGGAGATTTCTGCAGGAGAAAGAAGGACCGTGATGGTAACATTTTGGATGCACTGGAGTTGAACACTCATGGGTATGACATGACTATCCAAGGAATTACAGTTCCCATGAACAAGAGAACAGTCATCCCAGAACCTGAACGGCATTTCTCCTTTTCCACAAAAATGATGATTATGGCAATTGACTTGTATGAAGATGAAGCTCCTGCCAACTTTAGTCATTTCACTGTCTTTGCTCTCAACAAGCTTCGACAATTTGTGGATAGCAGAAAGGAGTTGACTGCCCAATCATACCGATTCTTTGTTGAACATGCTTACAATCAGTTCTTTCAGCATGAAGCATTCCATCAATCTGCACGAGCACGAACAAAGGTCAAGGAATGTGGTTCAGGTGACTTCCATGTATCTACAAAGCTCGATGGCTATATCTGGATAGCAGGAACAGAGAAGATTGCTCACATCCCAGAGAAGGAGATGGAGAATGTGGACATGGAAGATCACAATGATGATGATGCTGATGAAGAACTTGAGTTTTTGCCCGGGTTACAGGTTTTTAACAGGCCACAGGAAGAGAAAAGTGGAAGCTCTCAAGCGAGAGAGAGGAACCACAACAACAGCCAGAAGAAGTTGTTGCATCTGAAATTCAAGTAGAACCAGAAGATGACGTGGTACCAGATGCAAATCCTCGAAGAAATCCTGAAGACCGACATGGACTATTTTTAGTCAGGCAACTCAAACCAGAGCACAGAAGTATCCTACATGAGATTGCACTTGCAGGTCAAACAGTCCTTCATCCCGATGCCTTGGAAGGAGGTCAACCCTTAGAACGAGGTGACATTACCTACTTCTCATTATGGTTGATGTTGTCAGTAGTGGCAGATGCTCCATTTTCAACATTTATGGACCAATATGCACCGTCGATGGGTTATGAGATCTCCTGGGAAAAGTTTCATGAGTTCAAACTGGATATTACAAAGGTTCTCAAGGACAATGAACACATCACTGCAGACAATTTCCTTGATACAGAGGATCCCGAGATGGTGGACGATGATCCAAATACTCCTCTTACTGATCTTCAAGGACAAGGCAGTGCCGATCCTGAGTACAAGAACACAATTGAAAGTTTGAACATTGAGGACAAGCATATCATTTTGGAAACTAATGATGACAAATTGGTTGGGTGTACTCTCAAATGGATTAGTATGTGCAACAAGAATGCTCAGCAAAAGATCAAGGAGAGTTTCATCAAAGAAGAGGCAAAACAGGAAGAAGAAGAAGAAGAGGAAGTTGTTGTCGAAGAAGAAGAAGATACAAAGGAGCCACATGTCCCAGCTGAAAGCTCTTGTGAGAAAGAGGAATCAGCTCCACCTGAATGCTCCTCAGAGAAGGAGGAATCAGGGGAGAAAAAGACAGACATTCAAGATGATGAGACAGCTCCAGAAGTGAAACCTGCACAGAGATTTTACTATGGTCAAGACATCACTGGAAACGAAGATGATTCAGTTTTTCGAAAATTGAAGGATTGTTTTTCAGATGGTTACCATGGTGAATGGGCAGGATTTTACAATAAAGGTTATCCAGCTTCTTCGAAACATCGACACATGTTCTGGCATGTTAACCACATCAAACCACATCAAGATTATTGGTGCCATCTTACAGATGAACAGTTGATGGCCGAGCACATTGCCAGACACAAAGATCAACAACCATCACAGGAACTCGATGAACTCAAGAATACTATTGAATATGGTTGTAGTGATCCAAGAATGCATCCTCTTCATCAAAACAAATCAGAAGAAGCCTCAAAAGAAGCAGAACGAAGAATTGATGACGACTTTGGAAATCTGACACAGGTACTTCGAGATTATGTTGAGGACCACAAGGTCTTGCCTTACTGTATGATCTTGCACAGCTTGGCTTACAGGTATTTAGGTGGAGGCCTATTAGACCCAACATACAAGGATGAAGAATTTCCTTACAGATCATCTCCACAAATTACAATGATGTTTTGGAATTTGGGAAACTGGTGCAGAAACAGATTTGAAAAATGCCCTGTTCCAGAAAGATTTCAACAATTCATTCCACACATCGACTACACTATTGATGAAGAACATGAAAAGTTTGATGAGAACAAGACACAGTTCAACAATTACTTCATCAACGTCATCAAGAACTTTGGAGGACATCTTTTCATGAATTGTGAAGCTGGTTCACTATATCCTCACAGAGAAAGACTAGAAGAGGTGCAGTTTAAAACTTGCTTCAATGACTATCATGACTTGATGGTGGCAGCTCGCATAGGAAAGGACGGTGATATAAGGCAAGTTGCTGGATATCACACAGATGACAACGACACACGAGTTCGACAAGTCTCTTGGGCAATCTTTGAAGTATCTTGGGGAAAGACAAAGGACCGTCATACAGATGAGATTGTTGACTTGACAGGAGCTAGGATGAAGATGACACGTGTGTGCGTTTTTCACGTTGGACAGAAGTATGCATCAGATTCTCCTGGTATTGTTGGTGAGTGTTTAGCTGTTATGGCTTTTGAGTGTGCTAGATATCAAGTTGACGTCATCGCAGGTGATGGAAACAAGGCATGCTATTACACCACACCAAAATCTCCAGGTGTCCCTACATATCAACACAGCCTAATCCAATTCTGGATCAACAGAATGATGGGTGCTGCAACACAAGCCCTACGCAAAGCATTTGGATTCAACATACCCTCCAGTCAGGGTCAAACATTTCATTTCTTGCAGTTACCGGGATCTTGATTTTCTTGCAACGCACTTGGATGGCATTACAACAGCTTCATATACCGACGAGCTCGTGAAGAAGACATCGGGCAAAGGTGATTGTTGTATGCTGTCAGTTGTTGAGTGGGGTCATTCACGTCTGGTGTGTCAGGAATACCCTGAAGACTACGAAGATGAAGATCACATGAACTATGTGGGTGAATTTTACTTCAAGGTAAATGAAACTTGCTTACATGGTGATCACAATATCTTCATGGTTGCTCCAAACGATCGTGATGCCCATAATCCAATTCTTGTGCATTTGGATCCTTCTGATATGTCGTGGAATGAGCGACATCATTACAAACATGCTAAACAGAAGATGAAGTATGCTGAGAAGAGAAAGGAAAGACAGAAGGAGAAAAAGAGAAAGGCATATGAAGATCAGGCATCAACGTATCAGGGCAACATGAGTTGGGGTGGATCCTCATCTTCTTCGTCCAGACCATGGAGACAAAGTGATTGGCGATGAGTGAGTGTATACTTCTTTAACTGAAGATAACACAGCATGAGAGACCTTGTACAGTTTTTCTGTGCATCAACTTATTTTCACAAAATGGCATATACTCTTTGAGATAGAGAAAATGCCACAATTGTCTAAACTTCAATTTAATGTAAAATAGATACTCTTGTACATAGAGATACTATACACATTTATCTCCATGAAACTTTCTGCGAGCAAACCACTCCGAATGGAGCGAACTCCAAAAATTACCAACTTCGATTTCTGTCCATTGTTCGCTTGAATGAGCAACTTTGGAGATCCGCTATTTCCGTTTATTTCGT